>PVJD01002857.1:0-184345 GCA_004026545.1 Mormoops blainvillei
GGGCAGATGAAGTGCCTCTCAGACAAGGTAAAGTTAAAAAAGTTCATCAACAGGGAGCCCTTACTATATGAAATGTTAAAGGGACTTATCTAAGAAAAAGAAGACCAAAACAATGAACATTAAAATGACAACCAACTCACAACTGTCAACAGTTGAACCTAAAAACAAAAACAAACTAAGCAAACAACTAGAACAGAAAAGAGAATCATAGAAATAGAGATCTCGTGGAGGGTTATCAGTAGGGAGGGGGTAGGGGAGAGTGAGGGAAAAGGTACAGGGAATAAGAAGCATAACTGGTAGGTACAAAACAGACAGGGTGGAGGTTAAGAACAGTATAGGAAATGGAGAAGCCAAAGAACATGTATGTATGACCCATGAACATGAACTAATAGGAGGTATTGGTATAGGGAATGGGGGTAATGGGTGGAGGGGAATAAAAGGGAGAAAAAAGAATGGGACAATTGTAATAGCATAATCAATAAAATAAACTTATAAGAAGAATGCCTAGGTTTAAATGTCAATTTTGACACAGCCCATGTAACATGTGGTAGGTTACTTAACAAACAACACTGTACCTCATTTTCCTCATCTGCTAAATAGTGAAAAAAAGCATGTATCTCACAGGGTTACTGTAATTAACTAAGTTATATGTACAGAGCTTTAGAAATGGGCATGATGGATAGTAAATATTCAATAAACATTAACTAACAGCAGTCACTGTAGGCGGTGTAAGTGTACCTTTTAAGTCCATAAATTAAATATATCTTATTGTAATGACTGAACAGTTAAGTGTATTCAGATTTGTGAACAGTTCTTCTTTCCTTTTATAAAAAAACATAAATGAGACAAGACTCTTTTAAGAAATCAAAATTACAAAAATTTGGTATATAATTTATAAGCACATTTGTAAAAGAAATGGAATGCATTCAGAGTCGAAGGCCCTCAGGCAAAGACAGTATGGCTATGTCTTATTGGATAGTTGATGGTGTTCAGCCTAGGATGAGAAAGAGAAATTCTTCCCTAAACAGTTAAATATTTATCTATAAAAGAAGCTGTCCACTTTTTATTTCCCCATAAGGCAGAGAATTAGAACCAATGTGTAAAAATAATGAGAACAAATATTTTATCACAGGGTAAAGAGAAATCCCTTACATTTTGAGCTATCTAACAGTGAAATTGTTTACCTTAATATAAATAAAATCCCCTGCCTCTGGAAGCATTTATAGAGAAGCTAGATTACAATCTATTAAGGTTGCTATATAAAAAATTGTCGCAAATTAAAGCAGGTTGTACGAAGACATTAAGTATCTATTGATTCTAACAATCTATGAACTTGTAATAATATTATAATATCTAACACTTTTTACCGGAAACTATGTCCTAAGGATTATAAGAACAGAAGAAATATAATTAATAGTAATGGTCCTTAAGATCAAAATGTCTTGGTTAGAATCCTGTAGCTGCTACTTATTGGTGTAGTCTTGATCATATACTTACTTAACATTTCTGTGTTGTAGTTTTCTCAGGCACAAATTGGGCGTTATTGTGAAGATAAAGCCTGTAGAATCTTAGACCAATGTTTAGGGTGCAATAAAATTACAGTGAGGGCTCACTTTAAGTAGCTGTATTTCTGCTCATTTAATCTTCAAAGGAACTCAAAAAGGTTTTTAATATAGCCTCATTTTACAAATAAAAACCCCAGAAGCTCAGAGAGGTTAAGTAATTTGTAAAGGTCACAAAAGTGTGTGCACTGGGCAGAAATTTAACCTCAGATATGTCTTGTTTTATAAAGCACACTTTTTATTCATTTAGAAATTAGAGGACCACTTTGCCATTTTCCTCAGATTTCACCTATTTTCCCTTTTAACCTGCTATTTTTCTTCTCTTCAGTTTTCTTTCTTATAGGTATGGTACATTACAGCATATAAAACATACAGTTGCCAGTATATTTGTTAAGCACTTTTCTTCACAGTGAAACATTTCAAAACAGGGGTATCTAGAACTCCCAATTAATTTCCTCTTCATTAAAAAAAAAGCAATTAAAAAAAATTCTGTAAGCTGAAATTATTTTTCCACTCTAAGAAATTGCATTTAAATTATAAGAGCAAATGTTGAATCTATTCTTAAGTACATACTTAAAATTATATCTCATGATTAATACTAATGACAAATTTCCATGTTCCATCTACTGCTATAATTACCAAATCAGCTTCTGAGGTGGTGATGGTGGGGTATTTATTACAATAATTGCTCATACTTTTAACTTTCTAAATATTACCATACAATTCTAAAATATATGTTATACCAATTCAATAAAAACGCTTCAATATAATATATACTAGATCAAAGAAGCCCCAAATAAATCCCTCCTTCATAGCTGGGATTTAAAGGCCTTATGATGACTAGCTCTAAGTCAACTTTCCGTTACTATTTTCCTGTCAAATTCTATGTTCAATTAAAAAAAAAATCTATCTCTCTACCTCTGAAAAATGCAATGTACGTGACTTCCTCCATACTATTGTTAACTCATCTTAGGTCTTACTTTCTTCAGAAAACCTCTAACCATCCCCCAATCTGATTAGGTACCCTTTCTAATGTGTTCAAAGTATAATTTCTTCTCTCCACTGACCTATGTATAACATAGTATCATTATAATGATCAATTTTCATGTATGTTTTCCCTCTGAGACTATAAACATCTTGAGCGCTGGGACTCATTCTTAACCATTTTAATGGATAAGTTTAATAGATTGTGTAATAGAAAAATAGCAGATTAGCGCTGAAAAACAGGTCAGTTTTAAAAAGGAAGGGGACAGAAAATGAGAGGTTAAGGGACACAGAGAGCAGAAAGAAAAACAAACATATCTTATCATGCTTCATAAGAAAAATAAAAATGATAATTCAAAAACAGTTTTGTGATGAGATAATGACTACAGATTTTCAGAACTTATGAAAGAAATATACAATCTCCAACTGAATGATGGTTTGATTTACGGTAGTCTGGGTTTATAAAGGTGCGAGAGCAATACATGCTCATTAGAAACTGTACTTTGAATTTTGATCTTTTCCTGAGCTAATGACATGTGGTATGATACTCTTTCATGATTCTGGCAGCAGCAGCAAGGCACAGCTCAAGTCAGCAATGTGATCATGAGGTCAGAGTAAACAACTGATATTTTACAATATATTCATTGTGTTAGATGATTTTGCCCACCAACCCCAGATTCTCCCCACCTAGAGTCTGAGCTTGTTACCACCAAACTAGTATAGCAACAATGTTAAATGGTTTGCTTTAAGAAGAAGAAAAACAAAGGGAAAAGTTAAAAAATAAAATGGTAATGAATATCTATCACTCATCACTTTAAATGTAAATAGCTTAAATGTTCCAATCAAAAGACACAGGGTAGCTGAATTCGTAAGAAAACAAGATCCATATATGAGCTGTCTCCAAGATACACATATAAGCTGTCTCCAGGATACACACCTCGAATGAAAGATACACAGAGACTAAAAGTAAACTGATGAATGAAGATATTTCATGCAAATGGAAAAGGAAAAAAAGTTGGGGTAGCAATACTTATATCCGACAACACAGTCTTTAAAACCAAGGCTACAGTAAGAGACAAAGGAGGACGCTACATAATGATAAAGGGCCTACCTCATTCAAGAAACAAGAAAAAGTTCAAATAAACAATCTTTACACCTAAAGGAACTAGAAAAAGAACAACAAAGACCAAAGTGAGTAGAAAGAAGGAAATAATAAAGGATAGAGTAGAAATAAACACAAGAGTCTAAAAAATGATATGAAAGATCAATGAATCCAAGATGTGGTTCTTTGAAAAGATAAACAACATCGACAAACCTTTAACCAGCCTCATTAAGAAAAAAGGAGAGGACCCAAATAAATAAAATCAGAAATGAAAGAGGAGAAATAATAACTGACATCAAAGAAATACAAAGGAGTGTAAGAAAATACTATGAACAAATACATGCCAACAAACAGGACAACCTGGACAAAATGGATAAATTCCTAGAAACATACAATCTTCCAAAAGTAAAACAGAAAGAAGAGAATCTGAATAGACAGATTACATCTAGTGAAATTGAAGCAGTAATCAAAAACCTCACAACAAATAAAAGCCCTGGACTTGATGGCTTCACAGGTGAATTTTGCCAAACATTCCAAGAAAAACTAACACCTCTCTTTCTCAAAATATTCCAAAAAATTCAAGTGGAGGGAAGACTCCCAAGCTCATTTCACCAGCCCGGCATTATTGTAATTCCTAAACCAGATAAAGACACTACAAAAAAATCAAGCAATCCAATTTAAAAATGGGTAAAGGACCTGAACAGACACTTCTCCAAAGAGGACCTATATGTGGCCAATAGACACATGAAAAAATGTTTGACATCACTAATCACCAGAGAAATGCAACAATAAGATAATCACCTCACACCAGTCAGAATGGCTATCATCAATATATCAACATACAACAAGTGCTGGCAAGGATGTCGAGAAATGGGAGCCCTTTTGCACCGCTGGTGGGAATGTGGACTGGTGTAGCCACTGTGGAAAGCAGTATGGGGATACATCAAAAAATTAAAAATGGATCTGCCTTTCAACCCAGCAATCCCACTTCTGGGAATATAGCTGAAGGAATCCAAAACACTAATTCGAAGGAACATAAGCACCCCTATGTTCACTGCAGCATTATTTACAATCCCCAAGATATGGAAGCAGCCCAAGTGCCCATCAGTAGACAAGTGGATAAAAAAACTATGGGACATTTTCACAATGGAATACTACCTGGCCATTAAAAAAAAGAAGAAAATTTTACCCATTGAGACCGTATGAATGGACCTGGAGAACATTATGCTAAGTGAAATAAGCTAGTCAGAGAAGGACAAATACCATATGATTTCACTCATATGTGAAATTTATTGAACAAACTGAACAAGCAAAACAGAGACAGACTCACGGATAGGGAGTGGGCTGGAGCTCTAGGAGAGGTGGACGGTTCAAGAAAAAAGGAAAAAGGATTCATGGACATCAACAACAGTGTGGTTATTGCAGAGGGGAGGTGGATGGGGGCGGTAAATGGTAACAAAAAAATACAGTAAATGTTTTAAAAATCAGAAAAAATGGAAAAAATACAAACAATTTGATTTTTAAATGGGTAGAGGAACTAAATGGTTATCATCAAGAGACAGTAACTGTTTCAAGGCTGTACATATACGGGAACCCTTGTATATCACTGGTGGAAATGTAAACTGGTATAGCCACTATGGAAAACAATATGGAGGTTCCTCAAAAAATTAAAAGTAGAACTACCACAAAATCCAGGAGTCCCACTCCTGAGTATACATGTATGTGACATGAAAACAGGATATCAAAGAAACATATGCACTCTCATGTTTATTGTAGCATTACTCACCATAGCCATTACATGAAAACAACTTAAGTATTCCTCAATAGATGAATACATAATGAAGAATGAATAAAGAATAAAGGTGTTGTATGCATTACTTAAACAATGAGAAAGAACGCAATTCTGCCATTTGCAACAACATGTTAGAGCTTAAGGGAATTATACTAAGTCAGACAGAGGAAAACAAATATATATGATATTGTTTATATGTGGACTCTAAAATAGCCAAGAACTTGTAAAAACAGAGAGTAGAACGGTGGTTATGAGCGGCTGGGAGGTGGGAAAACTGGGGATATTTTGTTTAAGTGTACAAACTGGGGACCAGTAGATCAATAAGTTCTGGAGAACTAATGCAAAGCACAGCAATTACAGACAACAACACTGTATTATAAACTTCAAAGCTGCTAAGAGACTAGATCTTAATTGCTCCCATCCCAAAAAAGAAATAATTATGTGACATGATAAAGGCATTTGCTAATGCTACAGTGATAATCAGATTGTAATATATATATGTACACATGTTATAAGCATTAAACTTATACAATATCATGTATGAACTGCATTCTCAATAAAAATGATTTAAAAAATTTTATATATCAAAACTTTTGTGATGCAGCTAAAGCAATACTCAGAGGATATTCATAAACTTTGAATGAATATATGAGAAAAAAAGAATAAATTCAAAGCGCTAAGCAGCTGTCTCAGTTAAAAAAAATACCCAATTAATTCGAAAGAGAGAGGAAAAGAGGAAAAAAGTAAAAAAGGCATGGGCAGAGATTAACAAGATAGAAAGACACACAAAAATACCGTATCAGTAGAGCAAAAAATATTTTTTGTGAAGGGAGCAAAATAACAACATGACAAGAAAATTGGTTAAGGAAGATAAATGAAGAACATACCAATGTTAGTAATGAAAGATGGAATGTTACTACAGATATACACAGATGCGTTATGTAAATAATTTAAAATTTATGCAAAATGGCGAACATCATAAGAAACCATAATTTCATCAAAAACAACTAAAGAAAAGATAACAATTACAAGTAAATTCAAAGTGCTATAAGACACCTCAAATAAATTACAGAGTTGTAGAAGAATGTAGACACAGTATTTGCAATCTTTAAGTGTCTGACACTATAATCTGACTAACGAAAAGCCCATGCTCAATGTACTTCCACTTTGTTGAAAATAAGAAGCAGATTAAAGAGGAAAACAAAATTTAAAAAAGAAACAAACAAAAAAACGAGATTTCTCAGTCTCACTGTAATTGGGAGCTAGGGACAAGGTGGTTCACAGTGTATGTGACCCAGTCCCAGGATAGATATAACTAGACATCTGTAGCTTTATGCTTCTGAGAATGCTTTTGTTTTTCTGATTCAAATAGGCTTGCTAAGGATTCATCATCCTAGTGGAATAAAAATGGGATTTTAATAGGAGCATAAGAGCAATCAAATCAGGGAAAACCTGATTACAGACAGGAACCTCAAATGGTGCCATTGATAATGACTAAATTATTTCTTGACTTGCCTTTAGCTTGGGATGCCTGGGGGTGGGGGTTAAAGAATAGATATTCTTTTAAAATTCCTACTGTTCTCATACAGTTTAGAGGCAGGAAATCATACTATCTATGTGACTCTCACCCCAAATTTTAAGTTTAAATTTTATTTTAACTGGTCTCAGGTTAGTAATGCTTCCAGGCATCTTACTGAAACACATGCACATCCTCTTTGAACTGAAGGCACTTAAATTCAGACCTAAAAGAATTCCCACAGAGACAGTTCAAGTGAAAATATACACACTGTGGAAATCACAAAGGTCAGACTGGAAAAGGAAATCACCATGAATAAGAAAAAACTATAGGAGTAGTGTTGCAAAGACTTTACTAATTATCATTATCTTAGGTGAAAAAAGTGTATTTAATATGTAAAATTAAATACAAGGAATATCAAAAGAATAACTGGGACAAGAAACTATAAAAAATTACAAAGATTGGCCTGGTTGGTGTGGCTCAGATGGTTGGAGCATCGTCTGGTGCACCAAAAAGTTGCACGTTTGATTCCCAGTCAGGGCACGTACCTAGGTTGTGGGTTTGATTCCCAGATGGGGTGTGTACGGGAGTCACCAATTGATGTTTTCCTCTCACACTGATATTTCTCTCTCTCTCTCTCTCCCTCACACTTCCTCTCTCTCTAAAAGTAATGAAAAAAATATTCTCGGGCAAGGATTAAAAAAAAAATTACCAAGATGAACAAACCAGAACTTCTAGAAATAAAAAATATATATATTAGAAATACAATATATGTGATCAAGAGCAAACTAGACACAGGTAAAAAGAACATTAGAGAAATGGAGACAGACGTGAGGAAATTATCATGTGTCTAATTGGAGTTCAACATGAAAGAACAGAGGGAATACAGAAAGTGCAATACTCATAAACATAATGGCTAAGAATTTCCCATAATCAATGAAATACACAATCTCAGATTCAGGAAGCACAACAAATCCCAAGCAGATCAAATGTAAGTATGTTTACACAATTATTCTTAAAGAGCTGAATACTGCAGACAAAGAATATCTTAAAACAATCTAGGGAGAAAACACATTATCTACATGGCTTCAACCATTAAACTGACAGCTGCCTCCTCCTCAGCAATGGTGGAAGACTGAAATAAACAGTTTCCAAGTGCTGAGCAAAAACAAATGTCAACCTAGAATTGATTATAAGGGAAAATATCTTTCTACAGTGTATACCTTCAGGAAGAAATAGCATAATCAACAAAGTACATTTTTAAAATGATTCTAGAAGGAAGGCCAGAGAAGTATGAAGAAATGAGGGACAAAACCCTGGCTGGGTGGCTCAGTTGGTTGGAGCACTGTCATGCACCAAAGGGCTGTGGGTTCAATTCCTGGTCAGGGCACGTGCCTGGGTTATAGGTTCCATCCCCGGTCAGGGTGTGTACGGGAGGCAACCAGGCCATGTTTCTCTCTCACATTGATGTGTGTCTTTCTCTCTCTCCATTTCTCTCTAAAATCAATAAAACAACATACCCTTGGGTGAGAATTAAAAAAAAAAATTGTGGACAAAGAAAGTGATAAACATGTGGGTAGCTGTAAACCAACAACTATATAAAACAACAATAATTATATCCAATTTGTGGAATTGAAGATAAAACAATAGAACTAGAATATAAACAGCAATGGCATATAAGTAAGTTCAAGTGCAGTTAAAGTAGATTGGAATTAACTGCATCATATTTTCTGGTACTTCCAAAGTGCTTTCTCATGCTAAGATGGGTTTTCTGAGCTTCATCTGGTAATTTATAGCCTTATATATAACCTTAAGGATATTACCTGAATGTCCTATTGGCTGTGCACCTCATCGTTTTTAATATGAAACTCTTCTTTCCTGGAACACTACTTCTAAATGTATGTTTTCTGTTTGGCAAGACTCTAGTAATCCATAACTAAAGACTGACTTTTACTACAGATGCCTCCCTTTCTTTTTACTTTCACTCTACAGTGAAAGTCTGTATGTCAAGTAACCAAACCCTATAGATTTTACCTCTGAGATAGGTTTCAAAAAAAGAAAAAGTAAGGCCTGAAGGGAATGCAAGTGGTATACAACCACACAACTATGTAATATTTACTCCAGCTGGGATGACATCTCAGATTATATAACCTTTGGTCTTTATAGCCAGCTGACTCCCAATGTTCAATAGTCATAAAGTGGTACTAAAACAACCAGAATGTCTGCTTCTGGATCAAGGGTATTTACTGTATTTAAAAAAAAAAAAAAAGGAGAAAATACAGTTGAAGTACTGAAGTAAACCTAGCCAAATCTAAACTAGTAAAAGTAGGAGCATGCTGAAGCACTAGCTTATCTACCCCCTTCACAAACTGTAAATCTCTTAGTTACTTCTGTAAGTCTCTTAGTTACTGTTCACTGGTCAACTTTTTGGTGTTTGCTTGATATTTAGAAATTGACATTTAAAAAATAAACTTCTCCAGCATCTTGCCACATCTTACAGTTATATTAACTGTTTACACTTCCCCTAAAATCTAATGTTCTTGTTCAACCAGATATGCTTACCATATAAAGCCATCTGGAACCTGCTAGGACTATAATGAATGCTCTTATTATTAATGGGTGCTTAACCAGCTATTTTGCACACTCAAGATGATCTCTGTCAGATGTCACCAACTAAAGTAATTTTGCTGAAATATTTTATAGCTAGCAAAACCTCTGGTATAGCTTTTTAATATTTTACCAAAAAATCTTGAATAAAATTGTGGGTTGTAACATTTTTTCTTTTGTTTAAGGTGAAATAACAAAGGCATTAAAAATTTCAGAACTGCCTGTATTTATTATATTAAATCTTAATGTTTAGAAAACCATATATTCATCTCCTGGTAGAGGTCTTCATTCTGTACATAACTCAGTACCCAGAGCATGCATAGTTACTTTGCAAGTTCTCCTTAAGATGGTGCTACTTTATTTTTCTTCTTTCCTCTCTCAGATTACAGTGATGTGTATCACTAACTACTAGACTGGTTGAAAATATATATTAACAATACCAAGTGTTGTTGGGTGTGTGAAAAACTGGAACTTTCATACACTACTGCTGAGAATAAAAAATGCTACAGCCACCCATAAAACATTTTGGTAGTTGTGTATAATGCTAAATATACTCTAACATATGACTTAGCAATCATACTTCTAAGTATTTTCCAAAATGAACTGAAAACATGTTCACACAAAAACCTATTCATGGGTAGTTACAGCAGCTGTGCTGAAAATTACCAAAAATTGGAAGACAACCCCCGTATTCTTGGTAAATGGATAAACTGTGGTACATCTATACAATATATTACTACTCTGCAATAAAAAGGAATGAATTTTTGATAAATGCAAAAACCTAGATGAATTTCAAAAAGCAATATGCTGAGTTTCAAAAAAATCTGTCTCAAAAGGTTATGTACTTTATCATTCCATTAAGCAAACTACAGTGACAGAGAACAGACTACTGGTAGCCAATGGAGATGAAATGCAGAGACAGTGTGACTACAAAGGGACAGCACTGTTTGTTTTCCTGCTTATAGCGGTGATTAGAGTAACCTATACATGTATTAAAATTCATAAAATAGTATTTCAAAAAATAACTGATTTACTGTGCATTAACTTTTTAAAAAGTATATCATCAAAGAATTCAAGTGTTACAGTCTATGAATCATTTAATCTCACGATTTTAAAGGACAGAAAACCAGAGGTGTTAAAAGTGACCTGCTAATTAATGATCACAGGTCATTAATGGCAATCCTTTCCTTAAGAATTCACAACTTAATACAAAAAATATTTACCTCAAAATGAAAAATTCAACCAGAAATTAAAAAAAAATAGGTAAAAATTATATAACAAACCAGGTCATAGATTCCACTTATATTTTAATACATATAAAATTCAACTATAATTTCTGTGCCACATTTAGGTGAACAGGCCAACAATAAAAAATAAAATAAAATTATCATTTATCTTCATTCAAGAAAAACTTCACAAACTGAACTTTGGTCATTAGGAAAGAAAACTCCTTCAACAGAGTTATATTTTCAGAATTTAAAAGAATTTCCAAGGTTAACTCCAAAAATCCCAATACTTAGTTTTATACTAAATTAACATTTCTGTACTGGATATTCTAGATGTTAAAGAAAATATTCATTAGCACAATAGGTAAAAATCAATCTAAATTTGGTGGGGTCTGAGAAGGTAGAAATGAGAAGAGGTAACAAGAAAAGATGAAAATAGAGGAGGTTATACTATACAAATAATTAGCTTAACTTAATAAAATATGACATATATTCTTATCCTCTTTTCTAATGATACATAAGAGTCCATGAATCAGGAAACTGTTTTTTTTGCCAAATACCTCCCTTTTGAACCTCAGGTGCCAGCTAAGGCTTAGAGCAACACTCCATTTTATGGAGTTCATTTCTTACTACTCTTAAAAATACAAATATTTTACAAATAATAGTCTCAAAAGATCAGATCCTGACATTATACTAAGTAGCACTTCACAGTTTTATAGTTAAAAGTCTTCAAGTTCTTCTGATAAAAATCCTTATTTTATAAATAAGAAACTAAAGGTTGATAAAGTTAATTACTGCAGATATGAATTAAGAGCAGTCTTTCTAACTACTTACACTAATCATTTATACAATGCAGACTTAAAATTTGTGCCTCTTTTCTACAAGTCATTGATTTGCTTACATAATCCCCCACCCCAAGACAGCAGGAATTAGCCAAACACTTCTGATATTAATACACATATACATGCTCCTCAACTTACAGTGGGGTTCCATTCTGGTAAACCCGTTGTAAATTGAAAAATATCCTAAATCAAAATGCACTTAATACACCTAACCTATTAAACATCACAGCTTAGCCCAGACTACTTAAAATGTGTTCAGAGCACTTATATCAGCCTACAGTTGGTCAATCATCTTAAGTTTCATCTCAAGAGCAATTGCCTTCTCCTCTTTTCCTCACCAGAAGTAGGAGACTCACATGGGTGTTTCTGTAAACATGATGGGATGTGAAAACACTATCTCCAAAACACACTAGCAACACAGTACACTGTAGAGTATTGGTTGCTTACCCTTGTGCTCATGTGGCTAACTGGGAGCTGTGGCTCACTGCAGTGGCCCAGAATCAGAGTATCTACCATACAGCATGTCATTAGCCCAGGAAAACACCAAAATTCAAAATTCAAAGTATAATTTCTACTGAATGTGTATTGCCTTTGCATCATAGCAAAGTTGAAAAGCTGTAAGTTAAACTATTATAAGCTGGGAAACATCTGTATTTTAGAGAACTGAAAGCAAAGCACTGTGTCCTTAAATCTTGTCACACCTTATCTAAATAATTATATCTTAGTACACAATGTAAAAAATATGAAATTTATGGCAATCTGACCTAAAATTAATGCTGAACTACCTTAATAAGAAACTAGTGTCGTTTCTTATTTTAGACCTTTCTGAAAGAAGTAATGGGCAAAAAATATAGAGCTCAGCAGAATTCCATCAGAACGGGCTATTTCTAAGTTTATATAACATTGCTAAAAAAAAAAAGCCATTCTCATAATACAAATTTCCATTTAGAATGTAATTATTGAATGTGTGGGTTAAGAGAATACTAGCTGAGGAGCTGAAGGGTTCTTTTTAGCTAGCTTTGTGATTCATATCTTTGGGATTCTTTAAGCTTTAAAATAAGAAGGCTTGTTTCTCTATGATTTCTTTCATTTTCAAGGCTCAATTATTCTTATAAGGCTGAAGTCTCTACACAGAGATTTCTCCAAATGAAATCTCTAAGGAAGGTCCCAAATACTGAAACTGATTCATTAAAAGAAGTTGTTAAATAGAGTGAATATGAGAAGTATTTTATGCAGCTTTTGAGAATGGTAATCTGAGGTAGTCTGAGTTTCTAAATTAAATTAAATTTTACTTGTATCTGTTATTTCTTATTACCTAATCCCCATTTCTTCTATAATTTCTTACATGTACTCTACATATACCACTCCTTTCTTTTTCAAATAAAAAAACTGAGGGCTACAGGGATTAAATACCTTGTTTAAAATATCATCTTTGCAAAGAAAAAAACTATTAGATCAAATATGTATTAAATAATTTTTAAGTAAAATGTTTTAGAAAGAATGTATATATGAATGGATGAATATTGGTACACATATAGAAATTTTCTTCCATAAGGATAAGCAACAAAAAGTTAGCAATGCTACCTTCAGAGAGATGGCCTAGGATGGAGAGAGGTAGTTTTTCTATTTTTATTTTCTGTAGCACTAAAAAATGTACAACATGAACATTTGTTAATTCTACTGTGAGTGAGAAGGGTGAAGGGATTAAACAAAGAGAAAAAAAGAAAGGCCCTCATGGACACAGACAATAGTATGGTGATTGCCAGAGGAAAGTGGGGGTGGGGGTAGATGGAAGAGTATAAAGGGGGGATAAACGGTGATAGAAGGAGACTTTGCATGGTGTGATAAACATACAACACGACATACAGACGATGTATGTAGAACTGTATACCTGAAATCTATTTAATTTCGTTAACTGATGTCACCCTAAGAAATTCAATTAAAAATAAATTAATTAAAAATTAGGTTCTTCAGTTGGAGTCAGGGTAGGATTATATTTTCCTTTTATTTTCTATATTTAAGGGAAAAAAAGGTGCAGCAGCAGAAGAAACTGCCAGTCTCTCAGGAGAGTACATCTGAGGGGCCTACGGGGTCCTAGAACGTACACAAGCACACCTACTTAGGAATCAGCACCAGGGCAGCACCTGGAAGGGTGACACTCATTTGTGGGAAGAGGGAGAAGTGACTGAAAGTAGGGAGAGAGCTGAGCAAGTGGAACTGTTCTCTCTCTGACCCCTCCTCATAATCTCTGGCTATAAAACCTGTGGCAGTTGTGGGGACAGAAGAAACTGCCAGTTTCTCAGGAGAGCCCATATAAGGGGCCCACAGGGTACACGTACACAAGCCCACTCACTTGGGGAAATCAGCACCAGGGCAGCAGCTGGAAGAGGGCCAGTCACTTGTGGGAAGCAGGGGAAATGACCGAAAGTGGGGCGAAGGTCAAGTAAGCAGCATTGTTACTCTCTCACCCCTCTCCAACATACAGTGCGACAACGCAGCAAGGAGGGTTGCCCAACCCTGGCGAATACCTGAGGTTCTGCCCCTTACAATGTAACAAGTATGCAGAGACAAAGAAATATGACCCAAATGAAACAACAGATCAAAACTCCAGGGAAAAAACTAAGCAATGAGGAGATAGACAACCTATCAGGTACAGAGTTCAAAACATTGGTAATCAGGGTGTTCACAGAAATGACTGAGTATGGGCACAGAAAAGAAGGAAGAAGTGAAGGCTATGCAAAATGAAATAAAGAAAAATATACAGGGAACCAACAGTGAATGGAAGGAAACCGGGACTCAAATCAACGATTTGGAACAAAAGGGAGAAATAAACATTCAACTGGAAGAGAAAGAAGAAACAAGAATTTTTTAAAAATGAGGAAAGGCTTAGGAACCTCTGAGACAATTTTAAATGTACCAACATCCGAACCATAGCGGTGTCAGAAGGAAAAGAGGAAGAACAAGAAATTGAAAACTTATTTGAAAAAATAATGAAAGAAAACTTCCCCAATCTGGTGAAGGTAACAGACATAGAAGTCCAGGAAGCTCAGAGAGTTCCAAACAAGTTGGACCCAAAGAGGGCTGCACCAAGACACATAATTAAAATGCCAAATGTTAAACATAGAGAATCTTAAAAGCAGCAAGAGAAAAGAAGGAAGTTACCTACAAAGGAGTTCCCATAAGACTATCAGCTGATTTCTCAAAAGAGACCTTGCAGGCAAGAAGAAACTGGGAAGAACTATTCAAAGTCATGAAAAGCAAGGACCTACATCCAAGAATACTCCATTCAGCAAAGGTATCATTTAGAATGGAAGAGCAGATAAAGAGTTTCCTGGATAAGGAAAAGTTGAAAGCGTTTATCATCACCAAACCCTTATTATATGAAATGTTAAAGGGATTTATCTAAGCAAAAGAAGATCAAAACTATGAACAATAAAATGACAACAAACTCATAACTATCAACAACTGAACCTAAAAAAACAAAAACAAAGAAAAAATAAGCCAAAAACAAACTAAGCAAACAACTAGAACAGGATCAGAATCACAGAAATGGAGGTCACATGGAGGGTTATCAGTGGAATGGGGGAAGTGGGGAGAATAGGGGAAAAGGTACTGGGAATAAGTAGCATAATCGGTAGGTACAAAATAGACTGGGGCAGGGGGGTGGAGGTTAAGAACAGTACCGGAAATGAAGAAGCTAAACAATTTATAAGTCCTTAGTTCATGTCCATGGAATGGCAGTACTGGAAAGAGGGGGGCAAAGGGGAGGAAAAAAAATGGGACAACTGTAATAGCATAACCAATAAAATATACTTAAAGAAATAAAATAAATAAGAAAAAAAAGGTAATGTTTGGCTTTTAAAATTTTCTTCTTGTTTTTTAAATATGCCAGTGGTGTAGTTGTTAATTTAGTTGCTTAAAGCAGCCCATGGTCACAGAATGCATTTTTAGCTTTAAAAAGTCATCTGGCAAACCAGTGCTGCTGATAACAAGGATGAATCAGGTAGGAACATGTGGCTGACTCAATACAAAATATTAATACTGGGAAATAACTCTAATGTCTTACTGACAGAGGGTAAGAGAGTAGACAGCAGGCTTATTCATCTCTAAGTAAATGTTTCCATTTTCATATCCATCAATTCAATGTACTTCTGAACAGAATATAAACAAGACCTTAACAGTAAGAGAAAATAAAGACCCTGTACTTTTAGAAAAGTCAAAAAGTATACATCACAAAGCTCACTGTTTTAAAAAAATGACATATTTCTTGTTAGTATACCATATAAACATCAAATAAAAATATATATATATTTATACCTGTAACATCTTCTGGATCTGATACAACAATATGTGCATTTAGTTCCTGTAGCTTGTGATGCAGTTCTTCTAATTTTTTATTTGATTTTTTCAAAATGTTGTCCACATAAGCCAGACTTTTTTTATCTGTTGTGACTTTCCTCAGATTTTCAGCCCCTTCTTTGATTTTCAGTTCTTTCCTTATTTCTCTCTTGATTCGATCCTTGATATCATCCAATTTCTGTTGCACCATTGTATCTGAAAAGTCTAATTTTTGAACAGCACTCACATTTTCAGAAAATGGAAGGCTTCGGGAATCTCCCTACAGAAAAAAAAAAAAAAAACCATAAGCGAGGGTTTAGGAAAGTTAGTTGCTCAGTAAAATGCACAGCATAAGAATAAAACTATACATGAAGTGATTGATTCTTTACTAACTACATTATATTTAATTCTTTCCTTAATAAGCAACAGTCTACTTATTTACCTTTATTATAACCGTACAAAATCCTAAGTCCAAAAACTGTCCACTCACTAAATAGCAATACCTGACAAATTTATATTAAAATAAATACAACATCTCAATACACAAAGACTGTATAAGAATAGCAGATTTTCAGTATCTTATGACTTCAGGTTAGACCCAGTGCCGACACTGTGAATCTTGAGTAAGTTATTAAACCTTTCCAATACTCAGTTTAATCATCTGTAAAGTCTAAATAATAATATTGGCTACCTTTCAGAGATATTGTGATAATTCAAAATATTATATGTGAAGCTCCACATATAATTCTTGGCTCATACAGTCAATAAGTGGAAAATTATTAAGTTCTATACTGAGATAAAATTTTATTTTAACTTCTATCAGAAACCTCTTTAAAAATACACTAATATTGGGAAAAATAAAATAAAGTTATATCCTTTTGACCACTTTTTAGTTAACTACATGCAGTAAGGTTTGGGAAGGCTATATTCAGATCTTTATTTAAATATTTCATGCCTAACTATCCCAACTGATAATTTGGTTGACTCACTACAAAAACATCACTACTAGAAAATATATCTATTGGGTTGGCCAAAAAGTCTGTTTAGTTTTTTCTGTAAAATAGAAGACACATTTTTCATTTTTACCAATAACTTTACTGATTTGGATATTTTGAGTATGTCAGCTAGCTCCCGATATTGGCTTCTAGTGGGTAAAGGCCAGGGGTGCTGCTAAACATCTTCCAATGCATAAGACAGCCCCACAGCAAAGAATCATTTAGCAAAAATGTCAGTAGTACCAAGAAACTTTTAACCATTTCTGACATGTTCAGTCAGTCACTGCACCTTCTCCATACACTGCACAGATCTTTTTTTGCATTTCAGTTGCGTTTATACCTCTCTTGAAATAAAGCATAATATGCCAAAAATGTGTGTTTTCTTCCATCTTCAATAATAAAATGGCTGCACAAAAATTCACAAATTTTGATGTTTTTTTTCTTTTTAAATGCATGCTGATATGACAGCT
Organism: Mormoops blainvillei; assembly: GCA_004026545.1. NCBI lineage: Eukaryota > Metazoa > Chordata > Mammalia > Chiroptera > Mormoopidae > Mormoops > Mormoops blainvillei. The sequence goes on from PVJD01002857.1 coordinate 17,435, forward strand.
GCCACAATGTAATCTAACAAAATTGTTTTGAATGAAGTTAAAGACAGCTAAGTACTACTATAGCCATCGTATGGGAAAAACTAAATGAACTTTTTGGCCAACCAAATAAATCACGTCCTACTGACAGAAGCTAAGACAGTACACAGTATCAGTTACTGATCTTAAACTGAAAATCAAATCAGGTATACACATCTAATCTACATCTAAAAGACCCAAAGTTATGTTCTAGCTCTTCATATATCATTCAGTATTTTAAACTTAATTATTATCTATAATACTCTTCATTTTAAAGTTGGTAATTTTGGAAACACAAGAACTAAAGATAATGTTTACCTTTTGGAAGAGAAATTGAGTTTGTGAAGGACACAGAAAGGAGAGACACATTTCACTGTGCACTCTTTATGTACCTTTTGAACCACAGATGTAATTAATTAGAAGGTTTTCTTTAAATTCTTTGGGAATTCATCACAACCATATAAATAAGTTCTATTTAAACTGATGATGCAAATACTTTTTCCATCTAATCCTTCGCCTCTAAAAAACTTGTGCCAATAGGTACACTATGCAAAAAATGAAGCAGTTGATCTATAAATTTGTCCCTAACCTTTCGAAGGTTAAGAACCCCTTTGAAACTCTGACAAAGAAGAAAACAAAACAAACAAAGCACAGTAAAACAAAACAAAAAAAAAACTACATGTTTGTATATATAATTTCCAGGTTCCATGGATCTTAGACTAGGAGTTCCTGGAACAGGTGGTCTGTACCTACTAGCCTTAACTGTGATTCTTAGCTATATGGATATAGAAAGATCTACCTGAACCAAAATAATGTTTAAATTTTTTAACTATCTCTGATAGAATATAAGTCCTATCAACCATTTATTCAGTTTCCAAAGTTTATAAATGCACTTTCATTTAGTTATCAAAACACTAGCATATATGACTACATCACAAGAATTGCTTTCACAAACTTGTTCTTTAATATTATGTACTAAGCCAGAGGTTCCCTGAATTTCTTGGTTCCTGGTGACCTTAGTGTTTCAGTAATATTTTCCTTATGCCCCATAAGCCAAAAGAAATACCTAACAATTCCATTAATTAAGTAGTAAGGTCCAAATAACTTAATAAATACTTGTAATTTAGGAGATGTTTGAAATGATATAAATTGTAAGGAAAAAATTACATTTTTATTTAATTTTTTAATAACCACAGTTACTTATTAATGGGATATGTCTGCCTGTTGGGTAAGTACCTTCACAATTTCTAAAACCTTAAAATCAGATTGGATGCTCCCACCTTCATTTGCTGTTCCATCCTACAAAGGGAATGAACAATAATCTAATCTAATTGAAACTTAACTGACTCCAGTTAGTTCACATGGCATCCAATGAATGGTGTCATTGTGTTTCCCTAAAAAAATTAAAATATACTACAGTATCTGAGAATTTGCTGAGGTACTCCAGAGAGCTCTGGTGCTTAGTTTTAGGATCATGGTACTAAAAGGCTGTTAAAACAACAACAAAAAAAAAACATTACTATTGGGAAATGTCTTGTTTTTGATGTGAATGCTCTGAGGGCTCTTGCCTACTTCAACTTCCATTTCTTTTCAATGTGCTTCCTAAATTCCAATCAAATTACAAAAGTTCACTGATGAAAACAATCTTTCTTGGTTTAGCTACTAGGCACGCTACATGTTTAGGATATATTAACCTTTAAAAAAAAAACCTTTACTTTTATTGTTGACACTATTACAGATGTCCCCATTTTCCCCCCTCTTTGCCCACCTCCACCCAACCCTCACCCCCCACCCCCAGCTTTCCTTCAGGCCATCACCACACTGTTGTCGGTGTCTACAGGTTATACATGTATGTTCTTTGGCTAATCCCTCACTTTCTTTGATTCAGTCCCCCATTCCTCCTCCCTTCTGACAGCTGTCAACGTTTTCTATGTATTCATGCCTCTGTTTCTATTGTTTTTTGTTTCTATTTTATTTTTCAGTTCATTTTCTTCTTTCTTCAACTACTTCTTCCTATTCTCTTCCTTGCTCTGCTAACTTTTACCTTGTCCAAGTTCACTACAATTCTTTCCAGGAAAGAATTTCCTGCCTATGCTCTTTCTCAGAATTTCTTTTAAATGTCTTTCCTATATGCATAGTATGGATCCTGTTTAAACAATTATCCATTTTCTTATCTGATCACCCCAAAGACTATGAACAATTTGAAGGCAGGGCTTATGCTTAGCAGAGTAGTTTTGTTTTGTTTTCTTAATGGTCTGTCTATTATATTATTTAGTATTCTTCTCTTAGAATTCAAAAAATCTGTCATATCTGAGGAAGTCATGCTTTCCAATTTCTTATTAAGAGAACTCATACTCCAAACTCAAGGACAAAACTGATATTCAATTATAGCAACTACATTAGCTAGAATTAGATATGAACCACATGTAGTTAACATACTTGCTTTCTCCGATGCTTTTTACAGACCTGAATTTTTAGTAACCATATATTTACTCCCACCTTTTGTCGTGGTCAAACACTTTTTGGAAAGGAGCAGGGGATACATATAATATAATCAGTAATTAAAAAAGAAAAGAAAAGAAAAAAGCCTTCTGAGAGCAGATAGGAAAATTTACAGTACTTTCTATTACTCCTTTACCAAATATTTTAGTTGTAATAAACTGTGAAAGTTGTTTGAAAATGTAATTTTCTTGCATTTGGAACAACTGAAATGAGAAAGCCCCTCTATTAAATTATGTCTCTGTCTCCCCCGCCCCCAAAATTATATCAGAAATGCCAGGAATCAGTACTAGGCAATGAAGTAATATTCTTGACACAGGGAAGATAAATTCGCCTCAGGAATATAAACAGTTATTTAGCCAGTGAAAATCTCAGTGATTATCTTTGTGTGAATAGGTTCTATTATAAGTAGAAGTAACTGTCTGTATCATCTACACTGTATTAATTTATGTTTAAAAGCTTAATACTTTCATCCACCATTCACAACTCTTTCCAGCTCTATAAAAGTTCATCCCTTCTCCAAAATGAAACAGTAGGAGATACCTTTTCAACTTCTTAAAACAAAGTTAGGTCCAACTTCTAATCACAAACTCCCTTTAAAATTCATTAATATGCTCAGAAAGTAGAGATAAAAGATAAAAAAGAACTAATCCTAAACAAATCCTAAGCATAAAACTAAACTTTCAAGAGTATTCACAATCCTACACCAAGTACCTACATGTAAAAGAAACACTATAATTCTTATATCTTTTATCAATGACACCATAAGCTTAGCCCTTTCATTCTAGTCAAATTTACTGAACACTGTGCTGTTTATATTCTTTTACCGTGTTTGTTATGTCAATATTCCTTTCCCTATCAATCTAAATCCATGATCACAAAATATTTGTTCCAAAAATATTTCAAGTTTTGCATAATTAATCCTAACTACCTATTTCTAATGTACTTTAAATTTTATATTATGCATATCCTTAATGCGGTCATTTAATCAGATGGGCCAAATATGAACACAAGGAAACCATTAGTGGTATTAATATCCTCAGCATTTGCAGAACAATCAAAATAATTTTTAGCTAAGTAGATTTCAAGTGACTAAATAAATACAAGAAGAGAGGCCAGAATGAGTAAGAAACAAAGAGTAAAAATTAGATGGATTTCAAAAGAACCAAAATAACTAAAAAAACTCAGTAGGTAGGTTAAATAGCAGAAGAGACCAAGAAAATGAATTAGTATATGGCAGATAGATGACTGAGAAAAGTACTCTGAATTCATCACACAGAGATAAGAGAAATTAAAAAGCAAGGGAGATTAAATGAGAAGACTTAAGATCCACCTCATTAAGAGCTCCAGAGTAAGAGAATGAAGAAAATGGGGAAAAGCACTACGTGAAGCAATAAATGGATGAGAATTTTCCAGAAGTGAAGAATGATATAAATCCTCAGACTTGTAGATCACCTCAAGGTGCAAATAAGATAAATAAAAATAACAACAACAACAAAAGTAAACAGAGAGAAAAGGCATTTATCTACACGTGAATAACAACTGGGTGGGCAGCAGACAGAGACCCCAAACTACCAAACTTCTATAGGACTTTCAACTTTTACCTTAAGGTCTTCATATATTGCTAAGGTTTTCTCCAAAATTACAAAAATAAAACAACAAAACAAAAAACAACAAAAAACCCAACCAAAAACAAACCCCCCAAAACAGTGCTTCAAAATATTAACATTCTGGGGGAAGTTACACATGAACTAACCCGGAGTTCATGTTATACTTATATTAATACCCTATTTACTAATCATGTATGTTAATTTACATTAAAGAAAATTAAGCTGTGGAGAAAGAGACTGTACTATTTTTACCTCTTAAACTGAAAACAATCCTGCTGGAAGTCGTAAGTCTTTTGAGAAGTTAAAAATAAAGTTTACAAATAGCAGGGCTTTAAACCAACTTATAGGAAAGAGAAAGTTCATGATGTCCTAATAAAAGAATTTCAAACAATCTAGAAAATAAGGAAAGGTTTCTCTTATTTATGTCCCTTATTATTCCACAGCAGTGTCCAACCCAGCATATTGCTGCTATGTACACAAAGTTTTATTTCAAAATATGTTTAAAATAAGAATGGGGGGGAAACTGGAAGGAAAGAGATTAAAATATTAACAATAATTATCTCTGGGTAAAAAAATTAAAAGAAAATTTTTGTTTTGTTTTTCAAAGTATTCTGTATTTTTTTAAAAAAGCAATGAATATACAGTCTAATAAGGAGGAAAATACATTATTTAAAAAAAGTCAAAACTTCAGTTCTGGCAGATGTAAAAGCTTATAATGGTATTTTATAATCTACAGTATATTTGCAATTTAACTAGGTTATTTTGAGTCAATACAGTTCTACTGCAAGGTATGAGGCTACACATTCCACTCTAACTAGATCACATCATGTGCCAGCCAAATATTTCAAATACAGAAATGTGTTATATGTATTTGATAAGTACTACTATTTTTATTTATGAAATAATGAAATTCTGATCTGTAGACTAAAACATAAATAGACAATTTCAATTTATTACATTTCAACAAACTCACAGTGAAGAAAAACACTAAAATAAGAACAGGACTGAATTCAAAGTAATTTGTCGCTTATGATCCAGTGCTACATTACGGGAGACAGAGGAAAGGATGTTTACTCCTCACTGGCCAAGTTCCCACAGAAGAAGTGAAAAAGCTGTTACTTTCTCTATGATAGAAATATAAAACAGTCTGACCCGATAAATGCCAGGAAATGTTAGAGAACCCATAAAAACTCAGGGGGTACAGTGATTCATATACTGTTTAGCTAGGAAGAATTTCAACAATCATGTAGCCTAACTCCCTTGATTTTAGCTTTGAGGAAAGCAGGTTCAAAGCAGCTAAGCAGCTTGCCTAAGGTCATAAAGAAAGGTCAGTGACTTGCCTGAGTTTAGCATACTACTTAGTCTCCTGATTCTTAGCTTGGTGCTCTTTTATTCCATAATGCCTTCTTAGAAGGTATCTCTGCAGTATCCATTTCTCTGTACTTGAACTAAACTTGACCTAACTGAGATTTGCATTAATTAATGAGTAGGATGGCCTTAAAAAAGCAGGGATACGGGCAGGACATACTTCATTTTACTCTCTCTCTTTGCCTTAATCCAATCTTTTGTGTCTCAGAGAAGAATGTTCTCAACTAGAAAGCAAGAAACCAGTTATAACACCAGCTCTCTGTCATTAGCTATGCAACCCAAGAATGTTATCCCTTCTTTCTGTACCTGTTTGTTCATCTGCAAAATGATGCTTGGCTTTCCTAGCTTTGGGTTTTTTCAAACTTCACTTAGTCAAAATATTCACTGAATGCTAGGTAACAGAAATGGCTCAATTCTGCTTGCTTTCAGATATTCAATTTAAAGGAGACAGACACGGAAACCAAATGATCAGAAGATGCAGCAAAGTTTTACACAAATATAGGTCTTATTGTTTGTTGTGTGTGTGTGTGAGTGAGTGAGAGTGCAAGAGAGAGCGAGAAAGAGAGAGAGAACACAGAAGGCTTGGTTAGAATATAGTATGATGGAAAGAACTAAGTATTTGGAGTCAGGCTGACCATGTTTAAATTCTGATAATGAACCATGTTAAAGTTTAAATTTCATCATTTGCAAAAACAATTATTACATCTACCTTGACTGTATTATTTTTAAGTTTCATAATGGTTAAGTCTAGGGCTAAGAAGTATGCTCTCACAGCAATAGTATAGTTGCTGGCACAAATTCAGCACTAAAGCAGATAGCGCTAAGGGCCATCCTGTGACAGAAAGGGGGAAAGTAAGACAAAAAGCAACACACTAAGGATGGTGATGCAGAGAAAAAGAGCCTGGACCCTGAAGGCTTTATTGAAGCTACACAAGTTCTTGGACGTCTACTTTGGACTCCTTTTTATGAATGAAATATAAATCCCTATAAAACTCTATAGAGAGTTTCTATATGATCCTTAATTTAGATTAAAATATTGAGAAAAGCCTCTCCAAGACTTTACAAGAAAGTAATATTTACTCTGAGACTTGAAATATGATTAAGAATTGTACAAAAGGTAAGGATGACAGAAAGATTTGTCCCTACTCAAGAAACTAAAAAAAATTAAACCTATCGAATTTCTGGTTCTGGACAAGACAGAATAGGCTCATTTCTCTCTACTCCTGCCTGATAACTACAACTAAACCCTCTACACCAGCAATTTTCAACCTTTTTCATCTCATGGCACATGTAAGCTAATTACTAAAATTCTGCAGCACACCAAAAATCCTGTTTTTGCCTATCTGACAAAAAAAAGTGTAATTCTGAATCATTCACACTGCAAGGCTATTGTTGTATTGGCTACTGTTGTTTTATTTGACAATCTAAGGACAAAGAGGTTGGTGCCCCTGACTAGTCAGGTATTGCATGTTTTAAAAATTCTGTGGTACACTGGTTGAAAATCTCTGCTCTAGGCAAAGAAGTTCACAATCACAAGTTCCGTCAAGATTGTGGAGTAGGCTAACACAGTGTTTGACTCCTTCCAGGACCACATAAAATTACAACTCAACTACAGAACCGTCATTGAGAACCTCCAGAAGTCTAGCTGAACAGAAGTCCTACAACTAAGGACATACAGAGGCTAGTCAGAGGGATGGGAACGCAGAGCAGGTATATCTTACACCTACCTGTGGCAGTTAAGAATCAGGAGCGCAGCGGAGCCCTCTCCATCACAAGGAGCAAGAGGGTCTCAGACCCACACTGGGCTCTCCAACCCAGGGTTCCAATACTGGGAAGAGAAGTCCCCATAACTTCTGGCTGTGAAAACCAGCGTGGATTGTGGCTGAGTGAGACTAAAGGCTTCTGGAGTTCAAGGTATTCCTCTTAAAGAGCTCACACATGGACTTACTCACTGACAGACTCATTGTCTCTGAGCTCCAGTGCTGGGGTAAGAGGTAGAAACGCACCAGGGACGTATGAGTGGAAACTGAATTGTCTATCTCAAGGCAAGGAATAGAAGGGGGCGGCTTTCTCCCAGACAAAAGTGCTGCCAGAAGCCATTGTTCCTTTGCTGAGCGCGCCCCCTACCCAGCCTGCATGTGCAGGCAGGAGCCATACCTGAGCATCCACCTACCTAATACTGTTCACTGCCCTGGTGATTCCCTCAGACACATACCCCACCCAACTTGCTGGGCACATCCAAGCCACTTCCAGTGGTTTTTCCATACAAATGGTCTGTTTCTACTTTTACTAAAACTTCTCAAAGGTTCATAAACCCTATACAAACAGCATCTGGCCTCAGTGTGCCCCATACCTCTTGCTAAGCAGTACAAAGCCTGGCACTAGTGGCAGCTGGCTTTGGTTCTGTTTAGACTCTCCCTGGTGCTTCTAAGCCCAGCAGAGTGGCAACTGTCTACAGATCCCTGTGGCTTATACCAGGTGGTTCCCCACCAGGCACGGGAAGAAGCTGGCATTGGCCTGCTTGAGAGTCCTTCCTAAGAGGTCCCATACCCAACATACCTAGTGGCACCTTCAGACCACACCACCTCTGTATGTGATAAACCCAAAGGGCAGTCTCAGCAGGCGCCAGATCTCTGCTAAAGCAAATCCTTCCCCATGGGGTTAGCCCTTGCACAATAGCTTCTCCACTGTACTCACTGCCATTCCTCATGGCCAATTAGCCTAGGGTCAATCCCTCTCATAGACGTGCCAACAGCAATCAAGCCTCAACTACAACAGGAGGGCACACACAACCCACATAAGGGAATATCTGGAGCACTGGCCAAGGTGACCAGTGAGACTGTGCCACTGCACCCCCCAGAACAGCTACTACTTATGGCCACTCTACTAACCAAGGGATGTAGAAATTCTACCTAATACATAGGCATAAACTCAGGGAGGCGGCCAAAATGAGGAGACAAAGAAATATGTTTCAAATGAAGTACAGAACAAAACTCCAGAAAAGAATATTGAGACAAGCAATGCAGAGTTCAAAACACAGGTTATAAATGCTCAATGAATATAGGGGAGGGGTGGGTAAACTCGGCGAAAACTTTAACAAAGAGACAGGAAACATAAAAAGGAAAACAGAAAAAAGAACCAGTCAGAAATGAATACAATAACTGAAATGAAGGATACATCGGAGGAAATCAACAGTAGATTTGAGAAAGCATACAACTGAATTAGTGATTTGGAAGAAAAGGTAGCAGAAAACACCCAATTAGAACAGCAAAAAGACAGAAAGAAAGAATAAAAGAGAAGAAAAGAAGAAAGGAGGAAAGAGAGAGAGAATTAAAAATAAGGGTAGATGAGGAGTCTCTGGGACAACATCAAGCATCCCAATAGTTGTATATTGGGTACCAGAAGGAGATTAGAAGTACAGGTCCAAAAAGCACAAGAGAGCTCCCATAAAACTGTCAGTTGATATCTCAACGGACACTTTGCAGGCCAAAAGGAACTGGCAGAAATAAAGCGAAGAAAAGCAAGGACCTACAACCAAGAGTACTTTACCCAGCAAGGATATCATTTAGAATTGAAAGACATACAAAGAACTTCCCAGACAAGAAAAAGGTAAAGAAGTTCATCACCACCAAACCAGTACTACAAGAAATTTAAAGGGACTTCTTTAAGAAGAAAAAAAAAACAAAACAGGAAAATACATATAATGAAATGGCAGTTAACTACATACCTAACCAACCATTATTTTAAACATAAACAGATTAAATGATCCAATTGAAAGACAAAGGGTGGCTGAATGGATAAGAAAACAGGACCCATACATAGGCTGCCCACAAGAGACTCATTTTAGATCAAAAGACACACACAGACTGAAAGAGGGTAAAAAAAGATATTTCATGCAAATGGAAACAAAATGAAAAAGGCTGGAGTAACAATATTTCAATTCTTAAATCAGACGAAACAGACTTTAAAACAAAGGCTACAACAAGAGACAAAGAAGGATCCAGAAATTCCACTTCTGCGTATTTATCCAAAGAAACCCAAAACACATTTGAAAAAGCATGTGCACCCCTATGTTCAATGTAGCATTATTTACAATAGCCAAGATATGGAAGCAACCTAAGTGTCCAACAGTAGATAAGTGAATAAAGAAAATATGGTACACATATAAAATGGAATATTACTCAGTCATAAAAAAGAATGAAATCTTACCATTTGTGACATGGATGGACCTACAAGGATATTTATTATGCTAAGTGAAACAAGTCATACAAAGAAGGGCAAATACCATATGATTTCACTATATGTGGCACCTGGAAAACAAAATAAACAAATAAGCAAAAACAGAAACAAACTCAAGAAAATTTTGGTGGATGCCAGATGGGTGGGGCATTAGGGAAATGATTAAAAAAAGAGAAGGGATTAAGATGTGCAAATTTCCAGTTATAAAAATAGTCACATGAATATAAATTACGGCATAGGGGATACAATCAATATGTGATAACTATGTATGGTGTCAGATGTAGTACTAGACTTAACAGAGTGGTGACGTTATTAAGTTATTTAAACGTCTAACTACTATGTTGTACACCTGAATTAAATATTGTATGTTAACAGTAATAAAACACTAAAAATTATTTTTAAAAAATCATAAGACTGATAGGTAGAAAGAAGGTAGACTAGTTAGTGATTCCAGGTCTTCAGGAAGACAGACAAGGTGGTAAATTCTCTAGGTTTTCTTTTTATCACAGACTTATCCAGAGTTGGCGCCAGAGAAGCCTGCAATCCAGAACCTCCAAAGCCAAAGTGAAAATAGAATCTTTTGACAACAGCCACCTTATCTCAGCAAGCACCATGGGTGCCCCCCATCTTTCCATATTGAGATACTGAGTGGCAAGTCTGGATGTCTCACCTGGCAGCGTGAGGTGGTCCAGGGTAATGTAGCAAGCAGTAGCCCCCTGGAGCAATGCTCGCTTTCTCTTCTAGTGTGGTACCAGTAGGCGTGAAGTAGGCATCCTGAACTGCTGCTCTCTATCTGACACTATCAGGGTCCAGAATGGGGTTCCTTTTTCTCATCAATGAAGACATATCAACAGAGACCAAGTAGGGAGTATGGTCTTTTTTCCCCCACACTGAGGTAGCAGAGGGCTTGGTATGTGGCTTTCCTTCTCATCCAGGGCAGCATAAGCAGAGGCCAAATGGGGAATCTGTACTTCCACTTGACATGAGTAGGCCTATCAGGGTGATGACCCATGCCCTCAACAATGCGGTGTCAGCACAGACCTCCCCCTACATCCAGCAGTAGGAGATGACCCAGGCTGGTACTCCCATCACTCACTTACATGGTATCACCACACGATGAATGGTTTTACCTCCCATTTCTCAATAGCACGTAGTCTGAGGTAGCAATCCCCTCTTCCAATGGTGTGTTGTCATGAAGACCAAGTGTGGACCAAGTCAAAATTTTACTCCTATTCAGCAGGGAAACTCAGTGTACCTCACTACCCCAATAAGACAGAAGGGTAAAAGTAGGAGGATCTTGGAGAGAACTGGAGAAAAGAAGTCTCTAAGCCTGCATAAAATGTCCTGGGCAGAGCCAGAACTTGGCAGAACCAACTCATACATTAAGATGACTAAATTAATACATAAAAGTGTTTGAGACATAAACAATATAATGAATCCCAGGTTTTCAGAGTGGCTTTCAGGTAGAACACAAAGCAAACCAGAATAACACTGCAAAGATACTGAAAATAAGTTATCACTGAAACCACAGCCCTTAAAAGTAGGCCAGGATCTGTGTGCTAAAGTTAAACAGAGTGAGTACTTGCTGAAATAGAACATTTCAATAGGATAGAGATCCTCGTAATAGCCAAAATGTCCAAGATATAATTAAAAAAAAATTTACTCACCCAAGAATCCAGAAAATGACAGGCTGAATGTAAAAAGACAGTAAATATATGCCAACACAGAGATGACTCAGATGTTGAAAATAACTGACAAGGATTTTAAAACAATCATCATAAAAACGTGTGAACAATTATAAACATTTTTAAAACAAATGAATAGAAACCTCAGCGAATAACAGAAGATGTAAAAATGAACCAAAGAATTTGAGAACTAAAAAATATAATAACTAAAGTAAAAAGCTCACTGGATATACTCGATAGTGGATTAGAGATAAGACAAAAGAATCATTAAACTTGAAAACACATGAATAAAACTTAGCCAATCTGAACAACAGAAGGAAATAGACTGAAAAAAAAAATGAATAAAGCACAGACACCTATAGAATATTAACAACAGACCTGACATCTGTGTCTCTGAAGTCCCAAAAGAAAAACAGAAAGAGTGCGTGTCTAAAAAATGTGAAAAAATAATGGCTAGCTACCAAATTTTGGCAAAATGTATAAATCTACAGATTCAAGAAACTAAGGAGATACTAAAAAGGATAAATGCAAAGACATCCAAAATGCATAAAATCAAAATTATGAAAACTACAGACAAAGAAAACAGTTTTGAAAGCAACTAAAGAGAAATTATACATTTCTCAACAGAAACCATGGAAGCCAGAGTAAAGTAGTGTAACATTTTAAATGCTGAAAGCAAAGAACCGTCAATCTTAAATTCTATAACCAGTGAAAATGTGCATCAGGAATTAAAGGGAAAGAAAGACATTGTCAAACAAAGAAACTCAAATCAGCAGTCTTATTTTTAAAGAATGGCTAAAAGAAGTTCTCAAAACTAGAAAGAAATGATAACTGAAGGAGGTTTGTAACTTCATAAAGAAATAAGATAAATAAATAACATCCTATTTATGAGTTTTTATATGATTATCTGATGTAATCAACTTAGCGGAAACAAGACAATTATAATTTTTAAATTGGGAGAATAAAAGGGCCTGAATAGAAGTGATTTCTACACATCGCCGGAAGTGGTAAAATGTCAATAGCAACAGTCTCTAATAAGTTACACATGCATATTGTAATACCCAAAGAAACCACTTTAAAAAATGGTGACACACTCAAAAACATCATAAATAAACTGAAATAAAATACTAAAATGCTCAAGTAGCCCACTTGGTAGGCAAGAAAAGAAGGGAAAACAGAGGAAACAAGTAATAATCTAAAAACTTAAGCTCTTATATATCAATAATTATTTTAAATGTTAATGGTCTAAATATAAAAATTAAAAATAGATTGGCAGAGTAGATTGAAAAAATATGACCTAACTGTATGCTATCTATAAGATTCTAACTTTGAATATCATGGTATAAGTAGATTGAAAGAAAAAGTATATTTTAAATAAACATTAATAAAAATAAGAGCATAAGTTGCTATATTAATATCAGGAAAAGTAGACTGCAAAGCAAAGAGAATTATTAGGGAAAAAAAGGGTGATTACAAAATGATAAAAGGATCCACCCCCCAAAAAAAGACTGCAATCCTAAATGTGGAAACAGAATTGCAAAACGTAAGACACAAAAACTGATAAAACTGAGAGAAAAAAATAGAAAAATATACAATTATAGTCGGGGATTTCAAGACTCCTCTCTCAGCAAGACAGAATTACCAGAGAAAAATCAGTGAGAAGACAGAAGAACTAAACATTACCATCAAAAAGAGGCTTTAATCAACATTTATGGAACATTCCACTTAAGAAGAGGAGAATACTTTTTCTGTTTAAGCACTCATGAAACATTCACCATGAAATACCAGAGATTCAGTCATAAAACAAAATTATATAAGTTTAGAAGAACTGAAACATACAGAGTGTGTTCACTGACCATAAAGGAATCAAACTAGTCAATGATAGAAAGTCAACTTCCTTTCCAGTAAGAAAACTTCCAAACACTTAGAAATTTAAAAACACACTTCTGAATAACCCATGGTTCAAAGCGGAATTTAAAAAAAATACAAAGAACTGAATAAAATGAAAATACAATGTACCAAAATTAATGGGATGTAGGTAAGCTCCCACCTCAATAAACTAAAAATAGAAGAGTAAAATAAACTGGAAGCAGGCAAAAGATGGAAACAATAAAATAAGAGCAGAAATCAGTAAAACTGAAAATTGAAAAAAAGTCAATGAAACCGAAGTTGATTGTTCTTTTCATCAATAAAATTCGTAAACACCTAACATGACTGACAAAAATAAAAAGAAAAGACACAAAGATCAATATCAGCAATAAAATAGGTGGTAACTATAAATATTATAGCCACTAAAAAAGAATAAGGGAACACTAAAAATAAACTTATACATATGAATCAACAACTTAGATGAAATGAACCAACTCCTCAAAAAGGACGAACCACCAAAACTCACCCGATATGAAACACAAAATCTGAACAGTCCTATAACTATCACATGATCTTTTCCAGAAAATGAGAGGGATTACTTCCCAACTCCTTTTGAGATCAGTATTACTTAGATACAGGAAATGAACACAAAGGCCAATTTCTCCCATGAATTTAGATATAAAAATCCTCAACAAAATATGAGCAAACTGAATCCAGTAATGAAGAGAATTATACATTACAACCCAGGAGGGTTTATTCCAGGTATGGAAGACGGTTCAATATTCAAAAATCCATCAGTACAATTCACCATGTCAATAGGATAAAGATGAAAAAATCACTTGATAACACCAACTGATGCACAAAAAGCAACTGACAAAATTCAACAGGCATTCATGATTTAAAAACTCTCAGTAAACAAGGAATAGAGGAGAGTTTCCTCAACTTGATAGAGCATCTACTTTACAACTAAATCACTTGTAATGATGATGTGCTAAATGCTTTCCAGTAAGATTGGGATCAGGATGAAGATGTCTGCTCTCAGCACTCTTACTCAACACAGTATTACACATTTTAACCACTTCAACAGGTCAATAAGGCACACAAATTGGGAAGGACGAAATAAACTTGCCTCTATTAGGAGATAATATGATCATCTTCATAGGAAATTCCAGGATGTGTACCAGAAACTTCTAGAGTAAAAGATTTCAGCAATAAAGGATACAGAACAGTTGAAAATCAATTGTACTTCTATGAATTCACAGTGCCCATGTGGACACCGAGGTTAAAACACAGTATCACAATCATTGCTTAGGTGCTCTGGTGAGGTGATTCATAGTACCTGTGCATGCTCCCTATCACATTCCTTATCACGCTGTCTTTCCCTGCTTGAAAATAAGGCAAGCTCTGTAAGAGCACAGGAAGTACTGATCTGTCTTGTTCAATACTGTGTCCCCAGCAGCATTTGGCACATCATAGCTAATCAATAAATATATTTAAGGGAATTTAAAAATAAAGAATGCACTTTAACTTTCATAGGTAGAAAAGAAATTACTCATACCCAAACCCAAAACTCTACCTACCTGCCCCCCAATTTTTTTCTAGTTATAGAAAATTTCAGGCAAAAGGAAAAAGAATGTATTAAGAAACACACACAGCCAGAGCCAGAAATCAAGACAATCCTCACATTTATAAGGTCTTGTAGTCACAAGTCATTGTTCTTTTCAATTAAGTCACATGACTATTCAAGTACCAAGAAAAATTATACAGTAAGTAAAATCTAAATTTTGTAATTGTCCTTTTAATGACTACTTAATTTTCCTTTGTTATTATATGTTCACACTGTAAATTCTTAGAACATTATATGTTTAAAATAGAAATAATTTTACCTTGTCGGTATTATAAACTAGAGGGCTTATTATCAAGTGACAAGTACTAGAGCTACCAATAACTCGAGGAGTATCTAATCACCATCCCAATGATTAATTTTTGTTAGTTTCCCCCTATCAGTGGTTCTTAAACTTTTTTCTGTATGTGGATTTGGGGTGGGAGTGGGATGCAGAGATTACAGATCTACTCTGGGATCCTGATAAAAGCAATGAACTCTCAGAAAGTTACACGTATGCAAGACAGACACACACACACAGAACTGCAGGAGGTTTCAGATGCTTCACAGATTCCTAAGTCCATTCAAGCACCCAAGTTCAGAACCCATGTAAGCTTAGCATTTCACTAACTAGTTACCTTCTAGCTATCATCTATTTATTCGAAGCCTAATATGTAAAAAAGACTTTTTAGGAAAATATACCATATTCATAAAAAAAGCACACAATAAGACCTTGATTAATTAAGTTCCTAGAACACCTCCTTTGTACAAAATCACCCATGTTAAAAAACTGAGTAGCTTCTAAAATTACATTAAGCAGAGTTCCAGATGATCAAAGAAGCAAACCTTCCTCAGTGCCTGGATTCTATTCTTATACCTGTGAGTGTAAAACACAGGACCTTCTTCATTTGGAATTTCCCCCATTCCTGAACTTACCAGAATATAAAACATACAATCCTTGTTTTGTGTTCTTTGCCCTAATATACGAAATAACAATAACAGTTTCATACCCCCCTAGTGACCATAATACTTTGAGACACTTTTAAAAACAAAGAGTAAAAAAATTAAAAAATTAAAATTAAAGGGCTACTTACACATTATAATTTTCTTTCCTCTCTAAATGTGAGCTAAAAGTTATTTCCCTTAGCCAGAGCTTCACAATAGAGGCTTTCTCATCTCCTAGAGGCATTTTGGAAATATGTGGAAATTCTGGTTGTGAAGATGACAGTAAGATAGAGGCTAGCATATGGGAAATGACAGGCAGGGACAGACTCTGTGAAACAGAAACCCAAAAGACAAATAAAATAATGAAACTAAGTACACCAGAACAATTCAGAACAAAGGTTTTTGTCTCAAAGGACTATAAAATGATTAAATTAAAATATGGAAATCTTTGTCATTGTTTCTGGTATTTATCACTTATTCAATTAACAGAAGAATTGACAGTATTATCATTATTGCTAAATAGTACAGCCAAAAGTGGGCAAAGGCTGGCTGGATATCAAAATGAAGATAAAATGAAGCTAAAATCTTTTTGTCATGCGTAACCCTGCAGAGGTTGCAGTAAAAAAAAAAATTAGACTGTATATCACATGTATCCAAGAAATAAATTCATTACTAATATGTGCTGAAATGCAAAAAATAAAATAAAATAAACAATAAAAACACTGCAAATTTGCACTTATATTTATATAATAAAATACATGATTTTTTATTTTCAGTTATAAATCTAGAAGTTAATTAAACAAAGAAATATAAAAACAATAAAAATTTTTCTTTTCAAATAATGGAAACATGGATATTGCTAAAAAATGCAACAAAAATGTCTTTAACATTAATTAATCAGAATCTTCAACAGCTGACTTTGCAAAACGTTTGTAACAGTCATCACAAACAATATTGCTATGTTCAAGGCATAAATACTTTTCACAACACTTTCAAACATATTTGGTAAGCGACTTGTTTTGAATGCATAGCACCTAACTACATCAACACTGACTTCGGGGTTTGCAGTATCTCTCAGACACAATTTACTATTGAATATCACACCCCCTTATGAAACAAGTGTTATAACCAAAATGACAGCTTAAACATTATGGCTGAACATTAGTCATGTACAAACACTCAGCTAGTCATGACCTTGAACCTATGTACCCGATATATGCAACAATGTTTAAGAAAAGGATCTGTATCTCTCTGATCTGCCGTGACCTCTGCAGGGTTAATTCAGAGCAGATCTGATTTATCACAAAACCTCCAATGTGCTAAAGTGTTACGTATTTTTTAAATAACTAAGCATAAATAAAATATAGATAACATAGTAGCATACCTATTTCTAGCACAATTAATTATAAGGCTTAATAAAGAGATATTATTTATCAGTGAAAATGGTCCAGAGATGCTTGTCTTGCTGTGTGAAAGTATACAATAAAAGCCAACCAAACTAAGATTATAAACAGATAGATAAATGTGTGGAGAGACAGACATGTAGGGAGGGAAGGACGGAGAGAGGGAGAAAGGGAGAGAGAGAGAAAGGGAGAAAGAAGGGAATCAGGTTTAGAGCTCTCATTAAATGTTTTATTTTACTGGTTAGGTTAAGAAATAGAAAGTAAGTTGTTACTCAGAGGAGATGGGGAAGTCAGCAATGAAACTACATAGACCAGTAGTCTCCAATCCTTCTGGCACCAGGGACCATTTTTGTGGAAGACAATTTTGCCACAGGCGGAGGGAGGCGGAGCACAGACTGTAATGCAAGCAAAGGGCTTGCTCACCTCCTGCCATGAGGCCTCGGCCTCCTTCCTAGCAGCCCAAGGACGGTCTTGGTCTGCAGCCAGGGGTTGGGGACTCCTGATATAGACAATACAAAAAAAGTCCCTGAGGAAGTAAAATTAGTCAACTGCAAGATAAGTAATAGCTGTTTACAAATAGGAACAATAGAAGAACAAAGTGACTTTGTTGAAACAAGTTAATCTATTGAGTGATAAAATACTGCTGACAATTTGATAGAAATGTGATGTATAAAAACAAATGTAAGGTTCCTAATGCCCCTCATGTTGGTTTTCATGTCTGCTGATGAAACATACACATTTATAATTTCCATGAGAGTTTTATCAAGAGGTAGAGATTTCATCAAGAAATCATTTCTGGAATGGAAATGATAAATGCCAGATTTCATATAGTAGTTGGGGTGGAGGATAAGGAACGGAAGAAATGCCAGAGAGAGATGTCTAGGAGGCTTCATATTGGTAATGTTTCTTTAGCTCGGTGGTAAATACAATGAAAGGTCTCATGTTTTATGACTCTATACACCTTTTGGTATGCCTATAATATTACATAAGAAAAAGAGAAAGGGATGACAAAAAGTTTTTTTTTTAAGGCGAGAACTATCTAATAGTAAAGACACTTGATTTCATTATTGGGTAAGTAGTTGCGGAAGGCTGCACAATTCCGAGATCATCTAATGTATGAAAGGCCTCTGTCTGGAATTTCACATTGCAGGAGAAGGTAATAATCTCTCAACCTCTTAAAATTGTTCTATTCTGAGAGTATGTTTTCTTGAAAACATGTTAAGAATTTTAAAACTGAAATGCCATGTTCCTGGGTATATTTCGATATGTAAGAAATATGAAGTATATATTTAAATTTATGCTCAACATAATATACGAGTTTCTTTTATGGATTCCTAAAAGTTAAAAATTCTTAATTTTTAATTACAATTTAGTGATATATCACTCATTTTTTCCATATTGTAAAGCTTGTGTCCACAAATATTAATATATCAGAATAAAACAATTAAAACAGCATAAATGTATTAAGAGTCAAGTGAAATTTGCACTTGGTGTCTTAAATGGATTCTGCCTTACAACTTTAATTTAAAATACTTTACATCTTATGGTATATGAATACAATGTTTTTAGTAATTTACAACAGACTCTGGTTATTACCATTCTAAAGGAATAATCCACATTACATTCTTCATTCAGAATATATTGTACTTAGCTGTCTAGATAAATTTTTATAGTAGGATATAATAATCATAACTGCAAGCACATTACTCCTGCAAAAGTGATATTCCATGAGATACAGTGAAAACATACATGGGAAGGAGTGGGAGTAGCCTACACTAGTCTGATCAGATATAAATGATAATTCAGTTTTTGGCATATAGAGACTCTGATATCTCCTCTTGTATGCTAAGTCCTATATACTTAGTATGGAAGTATATAGGTCCCATATATTTAGCATACAAGCTTCCTTTTTAAACTGTTTTTATTCAGCAATAATTTATTAAATATCTACTATGTACAAAGTCCTATTCCAGACATTGATTAACACAAGAATGATCAAGACCATCTTCCAATAAGCTGGTGGTTCAGATCTAAGTACACATAAACATATCTACTTAATATAACTTGTTTGAAAACTACAGATCAAGTTAATTAGAAAAACATGATTTTTAAGCCCATAAAGAATCATGTATACATAAAACAGAAATAATTTTAAATCAATAATGTGTCATAAAATCCTGCTTATCTTAGCAGAATTATAAAAGCTTAGGAAAAAGAAGTCGGTTAAAGCTAATTTCTCCACATTGCAATAAAAGAAAGTTACATAAAATACTACTCCTTCCTTCCAAAAGTTTGATTACCATTCCTCAAACCTCCTTCTATTCTTACGGTTCTGTGAAGAGTTCATCTACTTACTGATCAGTACCAGTCAAGGCAGAAGTAGGTTTACAGTAGTTTGCATGGGAAAAAGACATGCAGGTTATCATTATTACAATAGCTTTAACTGTTTTGCATACTTGCAACTGTAAATCTACTTTTGCCTCACCCTGTATAAATGATCACATTTCTTGCAATTGCAGTGTCTTAGAAACATTCTAAAGCGATTCTTACTAAAATACACTGTATAGCCAAAGTAACAACTTAAATACCTATCATTTAATCATTAATATGGAAATCAGTTTTTCAGCCCAATCATAACTCACATTTTATATTACTAAAATTACTGTTAGTAAAAAATATCTCAATCAACAATATAATTTAAAATTAGCATTATTTTAATAGACAGCATGTACAAATCTCAGGCTCATTTCACATGCTTTTAACACAGAAGCACATTTCACAATCAAAAATATCTAGAATGATTAAACTAAGGTGGGATATTAAAGGGAATGGGGAGGAGAGGGAAGGGGAAGAGACGGAAAGAGAAACAGAAAGAAAGAGAAAACAGAAAAAGAGAGATATGAATAATAAAACCTAAATTCTATTCAAGGTTTCTGTCACTGGTTTGCTGTAAGATCCATAGCAACTTTTTACAGTGTGTTTCAATTGTTTTTTCTAAAATAGTGACTGGTTCTAATTTTAACCCAAAGTTTTTATTACATTTTGAATTCAATAAATAACCTTTGTTTTAATGATAATTTGGGACTGTGTGCTTTTCTCCCTTCATTCTTGTAGTTTAGCAGCTCTCAAAATATGGTCTAAGGTCTCCTGAAAGTCCCAATATTCTTGTATAATTATAGTACATAATGTCTATCTTGCCCTTCATATTTTAATTTCCCTGTGAGAAGAAAGCAAATTTAGTCACTATTAAATATTTTAATCATTATGACTAGGCCCTAGAACAACACATTTTGAATACAGAAAGTGCTCAGTAAATATCTGTTGAATGAACAGAAAAATGGCTGCTCAAGGTTGACATACTGAGTAAAAAGTAATAAAGAGAAAAAAGAAAAAAAATCATATTAACTACTAGGGCTTTTTGATACAGGAATGAGTACCACATATGTCAAGAAAAAGTCAAATTTTCTGTGTATGTTATATAAGTCTGGCAGCAACCTGTGACACACATTGCATTAATGTAATTTCCAAAGACAATATTAAAAATCAATGTTTTATATGTTTAAAGGATTAAGACTAACTTATTTGGAAAATATCCTCATTCCCCACTGATGAAGCATTATAATATGATTGAATATTTAATAACACAAAACTACATTTTAATCACAATTTAGAATTGGTAATTTTGACGTATGATTTGTTATTGTTTCACAATATATCAGGTTGCAGACTCCAAAATGAAGAACCAAATTTCCCCTTGGCATACATAGAACCCCAAAAGAAGATAAATAGTCACATGAGACTATCGGTTATCTTATTCTTTACCACCAAATGAAAGTTTATAAAATGACATTCCACTATGGGTGGAGTTAGATAAAAACCTACAGAGACCCAGTTAATACCCATAACTAGTTTCCCTATTTCTATTCACATTAACACAAGAACTACAGGTTAGACAGGTTGAACCACAAAAACCATAGTTAGAGGATAACAGGTAGCCTATCACTGCAGATCTACAGTGAATGTCACTAAGGAATTATGTATCACGGAAACACTTAGAATAAATAATTTGAATCCCCCCACCCCCGCCACCTTGTTGACAACCAGCATTAGTGTTAGTCATGACACTGGACATAACCAAATGGCAGTTTTGTTCCCATATACTGTTTAATACTGTGCAATAGGCTGGCTTTTGTTCAAATACACAAAATAAGGAAAAATGCATCAAAAGAAAAACATAAGAACAAGTATCGGCCCAAGTACTACCTTAGTAATTCAAATATGAATTATACATGGATTACTTTTGCCACTGTCTAGAGCTCTCTAGGATAAAGAAATGTGAAATATCAGAGTTGCTTTCCCTCAATATTTTGGTTGGAATAGTACAACCAGGTAATTAATTAAAAAATAATTCAGAATGGTACAATAAGCAAATGATAATATACCAATCCTCTGTTATAATCAGAAAGATGCAATTAAAATAATGACATATTTTTCATACCAAAATAAACTATTCCTCTCCTAGGCATTTATCCAAGAATAATGGAAGCATAAATCCATTAAAAAAAACAAACTTGCAACATGAATATTCACGGAAGCTTTATTTGTGATAACTGAAAAAGCCTGGCAACAACCCATATCCAAATATCCACTAACACGCAGATGGATAAACAAATTGTGACAGAGCCAAACAATGGAATATTACTCAGCAATAAAAAGGAACAAATTGATACATGCAAGAGCACAGTGGAATCTCAAAACCACTAGGGAGAGTGAAAGAAGCCAAGCAAAAACAAAACAAAACAAAACAAAAAAAACCCAAAGCAAACAAAACAACAACGTACTGTAAGATTCCTTCCATGTAAAACTCTAGAAAATGTAAACGAGTCTACAGTTACAGAAGGCAGAAACTGGTTGCCTAAGAATTGGGGGTAAAGGGATAATGGAAAGAGGGTGAGATTACAAAGGGGTATGAAGAAACTTTTGGGGTAAGAGATGTGTTCACTATGTTGACTGCAGTAATGGTTTCACGGGTACAGAGGTATGTCAAATCTTATGAAATTGTATATTTTAAATATGTGCAGTTTATTATATGTTAATTATATCTCAATAAAGGTGAGTTGTTTCAAAAAAGGGAAAGCCTTAGTTCTGCTATTTTCTTACTGCACACATGATTATATTTTCCTTTTATTAAATTCAAGGTCATTCATTAAAAACCATATTCTACTAGAGTTAGAACATCATGGTTCCAGTCCCAGTTCCCATCCTTAGTGATGATGGTAGACAAATCACTTAACCTCTCTGGGTCTCATTTTTTCATCTGTAAAATGAGATTAGGCTAAACTGATACATGTCCATCTCAATAGTTTATGAATCTATAGACTAGTAGCCTTGGCTTTTTATCACATTGTGTTATTCCCAGACCTCAATAATAAATCAAATCACCTCTGTGATAGGGAAAATGTTTATTATAATGTTCAGTAAACCCCTATAACTGTTTAAAATATTAAAATACAGAAATATATAGTGAAATAAGCACTGGCTTGGATTTAGACCTAGTTTCAAAATCCAGTTGCGCTAACTTGCTATTTAACACAAGCAAGTAGTGTTACTTCTCTATGCCTCGGTCTTCTTTGACATGTATATAAGAAAACAATAAACCAACATCTCTTAGGGCTGTTGTGAGGATTAGTAAAATAAAAAGGGTGAGATGGTCAGCAGATTCCTGTCACATAACAAGTGTTCAGTAACTGGTAATTAAAATTACTACTATTTTAGTGATAAAACAGTGCTTTAAATTATAAAACTACTTGCATACTTTAGACTTTATTATAATACATTGGTATGAATAACATATTAATATAAATTAAAATAATCACCACTTTAAACATATCTCTCACTATAAATTTTAATAGACAAGAATTTGGTTGTTCACCATGAAAGAGAATGTTAAGAATATTTCCCCAATGCTCATCAAGTATCAGCCACATGAATAATAAATGCTTCATTTCATTTAATCTTCACAAGTAAACCAAGGAAGCAGAGGGGAGAATAGGGATGCTGGAAGATGGAGTGAGACGTACGGCTATTTTTATATAAGGTAATGAAGGAAATGCTCTGATCTCATAAAAATTTTTTTTGACAGGGACTTTAGTATATTTTAATTCATAAATTTTTTTTACACAAAATATCACTACATTATTAGCCAAAGATTTCCCTAGCTAACTAATAAAGAAGTCATTACTTTAAACTGGCATATGAATAAACAGAATACAAAATATTTCAAACACCATGCTGTGATTTAAATATAATTCTCCCAAAGAAAAGATCTAGAAACTATTAAACAGAAAAAGTTTTCAACTGAAACTAGGATACTTCATGAAAACTATACACTTGAGAGCTTTCATTTGCTTTCCCCTATAGCTCTTTTGAGTTAAATTATTTTTCATCATAACAGAAAGAAAATACATAACTGACTAAAATACTTTTAAGTGATAAAATATGCATATTCCCAGTAAAAAGAGTAACTATGATATAAATTAAAGCTATTTTTTAAAAGTTTCATTCTTTATATCTTTTCTGGCTGTTTACTTCAAAAAATAAAAACAGCACAATGCCTTATTTTTCACGCTGTTGACTGAAGTTTACAACCAGCAATACATTAGGGTCAATTTCAATTGTTAAATGATTTGCCTGTTAAATAAGCAAAAAACAGAAAGGACATAATTTGGGGCAGCTTTCTGAATGAAAACTAGGAAGTTTTCATTAATTTTCCTGCCTGCATATGTACTTGGTTCCTATTATCCCACTCTCCTAGAACATCTTTTCCTCTTAATAAAATTCTACCTATCCCTCAAGCCAGGTTAAATTTCACCTCTCTAAAGCTTCTCTTGAAGTGACCACTCCCTCCTTTGAAGTCCTATAGCAGCTACCTGTACAATTCACTTAAAAACTACATGTGACCTCAAGCTATCCCTTCCTTTGCAGTTCTGAAATGTAATTTAAATCTTGAACGGGTAACTTCTCATGATTGTTTTAGTATCTGAATTTAGTTTCTAGAGTGCCACTGTCAGTTCAGTAGTTACTAACCACATGTGGCTATGCATATTTAAATTAATATTAAACTAAAAAAATCAGTTCCCCAGTTGCACTAGCCCCAATTCACATGTGATTAGTGGCTGTCATACTGAATAATTATTGAAAGGACATACAACAGTTCTGTCATCCCAGGATCACTCTAAAATCACTCTAAAAGGTAGTGGCCATGTCCAATGTTTCTTTGCATATACTATAGTTCTTAACAAAGTACCTGAATATGATAGGTATTTCAATATTTGATAGAGTAAAGATTACTGTAGTGGCAGAGATGGTCCTACAAACATGCCTTACTTTGTTAAGTCTGTTAAGAATCTGAACAAATATTTTTTAATTTATTATTTTCTTTAAGTATATTTTATTGATCATGCTATTACAGTTGTCCCATTTTTTTCCCTCCTCTTTATTCCCCTCTGCCCCTACCACCCTTCCCACCAGTATCTCCTCCCCCCTTAGTTCATGTCCACAGGTCATACACATAAGTTCTTTGGCTCCTCTATTTCCTATACTATTCTACCTATCGATTATGCTTCTTAGTCCCTGTACCTTTTCCCCCATTCTCCCTCTACACCCTCCCTCCTGATAACCCTCCATGTGATCTCCATTTCTGTCATTCTGTTCCTGCTCTAGTTGTTTGCTCAGTTTGTTTGTTTTTAGGTTCAGTTGTTGGTACTTGTGAGTTTGCTGTCATTTTACTGTTCATAGTTTTGATCATCTTCTTTTCCTTAGATAAGTCCCTTTAACATTTCATGTAATGAGGGCTTGGTGATGATGAAGTTCTTTAACTTTACCTTATCTGGGAAGCACTTTATCTGCCCTTTCAACTTAAACGACAGCTTTGCCGGATAGACTAATCTTGGATGTAGGGCCTTGGCTTTCATGACTCTGAATACTCCTTTCCAGACCATTCTTGTCTGTAAGGTTTCTTTGGAGAAAATAGCTGAGAGTCTGATGGGAGTTCCTTTGTAGATTACTGTCTTCTTTCCTCTTGCTGCTTTTAAGATTCTCTCCTTATCCTGATGTGCCCTGGTGTGTCCTTCCTTAGGTCCAGCTTCTTTGGGACTCTCTGAGCTTCCTGGGCTTCTTGGAAGTCTACTTCCTTTGCCAGATTGGGGAAGTTCTCCTTCATTGTTTTTTCAAGTGAATTTTCAATTTCTTGCTCTTCCTCTTCTCCTCTGGCACTCATATGATTTGGATGTTGGAGTGTTTAAAGTTTTCCCAGGGATTCTTCAGCCTGTCCTCATTTTTTTTTTGAATTCTTGTTTCTTCATTCTGTTCTGGTTAATGTTTATTTCTTCCTTCTCCTCCAAATCATTGATTTGAGTGCCGGTTTTCTTCCCTTCACTGTTGGCTTCCTGTGTATTTTTCTTTATTTCACTTCGCATAGCCTTCACCTTTTCCTCTATTTTGTGACCATACTCAATCAATTCTGTGAGCATCCAGATTACCAATGTTCTGAACTCTGCATGTGATAGGCTGGCTATCTCTACACTGCTTCGTTCTATTTTTAGAGCTTTGCTCTGTTCTTTCATTTGGGCCATTTTTTTTTTTTTTTTTTTTTTTTTTTTTTTTTTTTTTTTTTTTTTTTTTTTTTTTTTTTTTTTTTTTTTTGGTGTCTGGTGCACCTGTTATGTTGTAAGGGGCATAGCCTTAGGTATTTGCCAGGGAGGGGCAACCCACATGCTGCTTTGTGGTGTTGTGTGTGGGGGAGGAGTCTGAGGGGGAACAAGGCTGCTTAGTCCGCTTTCATGGCTTTCAGTCACCCTGCTACCCACAAGCAAATTGGGCCCTTTTGGTGCTGGTTCCTGGGTGGGTGGGTTGTGTATGTTCTAGGACCCTGAAGGTTCCTCCAATGAACTCTCTTGTGAGGCTGGGAGTTTCTCCCGCTGCCGCAACCACCCCAGGGTATTACAGCCAGAGGTTCTGAAGCTTTCATTTCCTTGTGCTGGAACCCTGGGTTGCGCGGTCTGTCTTGCTCCCCTGTTGTTGCTCCCAGTTTATCTGCACGCAAATGTGGGACCGCTAGATGCTGTCTTGCCAGCCCAGTCCTCCAGCTGCCTCCTTGCTATGTCCCCTCTGCAGTGGCTTCCCGTCTCTGTCTCCACCCCTCCAACCGGTCTGGATGAATGTTTCTTCTTTAACTCCTAGGTTGTTGGGCTTCCATAAGGTTCGATTTTCTAGCAGTTCTGGTTGTTTTGTTTTTTAAAATTTGTTTTTGCCTTTCTTTTGGTTGTGTTAGGAGGCAAAGTGTATCTATCTATGCCTCCATCTTGGCCAGAAGTCTATTTTTAAACTTAGAACATATCTCCCAAAAAAAGGCATTAAGGGCCCACATGGCAACAAACAACCACAGCTGAGAAGTGGGTGCCACAAGATGCTTTTATATCTCCTTTCCCATCAATGCTGATCCCATAATGTATGTAGTACATTATAACCCTCTGCTTCACTAATTTATGTTACTTGCCTAGACCCTGGAAAGGCATGTCAGTTGTGACCTCTCCTTCATCCTCGACGGACATTTAAAAATTATTTTTATTAAGTAATATAAGGATTAATTTTGATCAGTTTTCTAAACCTCTAAGTAGTGTACTTAAAATTGTTTGGCTCCACTTTGATAATCTTTTCAACAGTGCCAGTCCTGAAGTAAACTGCTCTTTTTATAGAAATGAAAGGTTTTGAATTAGAACTTTTGTTGGTGTCTAGTTGTCAATGCCTGTGTCCATAAGAATTGATTTTCTGTCAGGGTGACCCTCTCAAATAAACATCTTAATAATGCAATTGTGAAATTAGTTTTGAAAAGTTTTTCTAGGGAGTACCGAACTGATGGTGTCTGTTTTAACTTCATGATACTATCACAATTCATTTGTTTGTATTTGATTACAATAGTGTGTATACAACAGGCAATTAACTGAATTAATAAATTATATCCTTATCAACATAAAAAAAAAAAAACTTGCTACAAATATGATCAGATAAAAATAAAATGTTAGTATTCAAATAGTGAACTGTGAAATTCTGATTTGGTAATGTTTTCCTGAACTTAATGTTTGTTATTTGTTTCTGCTATTTGAATAACAGAAAATCTGCACTAAGAAATGAAATAATTTCATTTAAATCTATCTTATTCTTTTGGTTATTGAAGGTTTTTTAATGGTATCTACATATATACTAAATTAAAAAAATTATTTACTTTCCCCAGCTTTTAGCCACTTCTTATTTTGACACCAGCTCATTAATTATAACTGTAGAAAGCCAAGTTAGTAACAGAAAAACAAAAGTTTCTGTTTTACAAAAAGCTGGAATATGAACCGGTATCCTTTTTTAGCTCAACCTAAAAAGATGCCTATTCCAGAGCTGCTTATTATTAGCATCATTCCCTTCTCTTTCCACAAGATCAGAATAAATAAGCTAATTTTTTTCCTTACTATTAGCTCAAAGTGAATAGTGTTTTTAAATTAGTGCAATAAGTCAAAAGTTTTGATATGGAAAAATCATTAGATACTTTTTTAAAGAGATTAGATCAATTTCATATGTACTTTTGAAAAGAAATACATAAACCATTATTTTTAGAAATGAGGAATTTTATACTTTTAGCTTAAAGTCTTTCAAACAATATATTCAAGGAATTTATAGTTTTTGTAATTACTTAAAAATACTAGATTTAAGTGAATTCTCAAACTGAAGTAATTATTCAACAAGTTAAAATAACTTCTAAACATAGCCAGCTGATTCGAAACTCTTAAGCATTAAAAATATATTGTGATATCTTCTAAAAAGTAATTTTAAAAGACAGGTTAACAAATTGGTATTCATAAAAACATACGACTGATCCAAATAATAAAGAAAATGCCACACACACACTCTCTCTCTCTCTCTCTCTCTCTCTCTCTCTAAATCTGCCCCTCTAGTTCCCTAAAACTGATATCGAGGCTGTCAGGAAAAAACAAAACAAAACAAAACAAAACAAAACAAAACAGCATCATTTAATCTCAGTCGTAGTAAAAATGTTAAAGAATACAAAATTTCTAGTTAATAATACTGTACAGTATATTTGAAAGTAGCTAAGAAAGTAGATCTTAAAAGTTCTCATTAAAAGGAAAAACACTCTGAAAGTACGTGGGATAATGATGTTAACTAAACTTACTGTGGTAATCATTTCACAATATACATACATTTTGAATCATTATT
Organism: Mormoops blainvillei; assembly: GCA_004026545.1. Lineage (NCBI taxonomy): Eukaryota > Metazoa > Chordata > Mammalia > Chiroptera > Mormoopidae > Mormoops > Mormoops blainvillei. Next base: position 45,951 of record PVJD01002857.1, read on the forward strand.
TTGTATACCTAAAACTAATACAATGTTATATGTAAATTATTTATCAATAAAAAATAAAATTAAAATTAAAAAGAATACAGAATTCCTTGGATAATTTGTTTTAAGATCTCAACATGAAAAACTGGTCAAATTACTATTAATCATCATTTGCTATTTTCTACACCTGAGCTCAAACTCCTAAAAAAGAATGTAATTTAACACATATACCTCTAAAAGATGATGGATACAAACTATGACTTCAAATTCAAAACTATTTTTCTGTAAATCTTTGATGCATACAAATATATACAAAGATTTATATATTTTTAATATATTAAACTTCTAAGACATTATCATTCACTTCACTTGAAAACCAATTAATTTAAAATTCACCCAGTACAAAGTATTTTAATATTTATTAGTCAGAGAGTGAACAAAATCCTTTGGACTCACTGCAAAAACATCTGGAAACAGACATACTTACTTTCTAAACAAAACTAATAAATTACTTTATTCAAATGTAAATAAAACATTTCTATAGCCCCCAAGGGACATTTCTGTCTTCTTTAAATTCAAGATATTGAAATATAGACCTGTCCACTTACTACCCAGCAGTGTTCAAACAGAACTTTCTGCAATGAGGGGCATGTTCTACATATCAATGCTGTTCAATAAGGCAGCCACTAGGGACATGTGGCTACTGAGCAGTTAAAATGTGGCTAGACTGACTGAAGAATTAAATTTTAAATCTTATTTAATTTAAAATTTAAAAGCCATATGTGGCTAATGGCTACTGCACTGAATAACAGTTACAGACTAGCAAATGATCATCACTAGGTACAGTAACTAGAAGGGTGCTATACTGATAAATAAAAGCATCAAGGGAAGCCACCCAAGTGTCCATCAACAGATAAGCAGATGAATAAAATGTAGTATATACATACAATGAAATATTATTCAGGCTTACAAAGGAAGGAAAGCCTGACACGTTACAACATGGATGAACCTTTATGACATACGCTAATGAAATAAGCCAGGCACAAAGGGACTTGCTGTATGATTCCACTTACATGCCAAATTAATAAAGACAAAGCAGAAAAGTATTTGCCAAGAACAGGGGAGAGAGGGCAATGGGGAGTCAGTGATAAATGGGTAAAAAGTTTCAGCTTTACAAGATGAAAAGAGTTCTGCAGATGGATAGTGGTGACAGTTGCACAATATGGTGAATGCACTTAATACCACTGAACTGCACATACAGTAGAAAATGGTTAAAACAGTAACTTTTATGTGTATTTTACCACAATTAAATTTTTTATAGCATCACAATTTAAACAAATAAGTACTTCTGACAGCATAGCTAACTGGAAATCTAAAGTCACCAATGAAGGAAATAAAGTGCTTCTCACAGATGGAGCATCAGGTTTGCTGAGAAAAAAGTTACAGTAATCCTATGAGTCGTTATACTACATTACCACGCCACGGCCAAGAGCTAAGCATTTAACTTGTACAGGATCTGGCTAGAAAGAGTATATTGGAACTCTTTTAAGAAGTTACAAGGCTAGAAAGAAGTAGTGTTAAACCTGAATTGTAGAATTTTGTTGTTTGGTTTGAATTTAGGCACTGGCAACAATAGAGCTGGCCTTGAGCAAGTCACATATTGAGCAACAAGAAAAACAAAGCCCAGAAATGTATTCAGTTATTTGTTAATTGTATACAGTTATTTCTAACTTCCTTAGAAGATAAGACTAACTCTATTTTAGAGGAAAAGCATAGAAAAGGTATAGTTCTCAGACTGTAAAGAGCACAGCAGGGAAAAACTAGGGTAGTGATGAAAATATTACCATTAATAACTTATGCACAATAAAGGAGGATAAAAGTAGTGTAGATAACAGAAGCAAGAGATCTTCCTTTTCCTCATAAATCTATCTGAATGTATTCAGGCACAATGCTAGCATCATTAAAAGTATTAAAATATTACAACAAAATATTTTAGGAAAGTTGTTAGATACTCAAATGGAAAGGGGCTTATAAAGCGAAGTTTATTCTTACGCTTTTTAAAAACCTTTTTTAAAAAAAATTTAAAACAGGTTATCACTATAAGATTTTTACCCCTACAATCATAAACTAGAAATAAGTGCACAATGACCTTTAACATCAGGGAGAAAGATATTATTCCTTTAAAAAGACATAAAACATGAATATGGTTTCAGTGCACTAAAATACCTCATGCACATTAAACACTAACTTTGCAAGTCTATATTGTGGGTAATTTGACTGGCTTCTTTTAACTTATATATAATTTATAAATATACACATCTTTTGACTTCATTAGTAATAGTTTTAAATGATTTTTAAATTTTAAACTTTAAACCATGATAAACTCTCCAGAAACTAAACACTACTGCTGCTGAAATCATCACACTTCTACAAAATACATACTTCATGTTACAAAAACACTACAAAGAACTTGGATATTATCTTGAATACTCACAACTAGGTGGCAAATGATATATTCCCTTTTATAATTATTCTCAGTTCACCTGGGAAAAAAACTATTTTTCACATTTACTTTTTACATAGCTTTGAAGATGTTAACCATTTTTTAGGTACACTAAAAGAAAAAAATAAAACTAGAACTATGGGAATACTAAAATGAGGGAACAGAAGTGAGAAGATAATGGTTCGGGTTAAAGCAGCCATTGGCTAAGTAAATATGAACTGTAAACTGGGTATAATAATCCCTCCCCATCCCTAATTAAAAGGGTCATTTTAAGAATCAAGTGAAATAAGACATGTGAAAGTGCTTTATAACTCCAAAATGCTTCACAAACATAGAGTGATATTACTACCAGTAATACTACTCATATTTTCAACATGGCTCTCTTTACCTTGTATGGGATACCTTTATAGCCAACACCAATTCATTCTCTATAATTATCATTATACTATACTAAACTAAAGAATTATCTACCATCTTGCCAACCTCATATAAAACAAAAGGAAAGGTCAACTTTATAAAAAGAGACTTAGTAAATTTTTTTTTTTTTAGGGATTTGGTAAAGTAATCTTTTTGCTTTAGATCTGGTATTTCAGGTTCCCTTGGTTATATCTCACAGGCAGTAAGGAATCACTCAATGCTGGAGACAACTTCTGAATCTAGCAGATGTACATACTCTAAATAAAAACAAAATGAGACTGAAGAGATAGAGGTAAGATATCAAGGTACTGCAATCATCCAAATGTAATGAGGGCTCAAACTTGAAGAGTGGCTGCGTAATAAATGCAAGGAGATAAATAATTAGGAGAATCAACTGAAGAGACTAAGTAGTCAAAAATGACCAGCAAATTTCTAGCATTGGCAACTGTGGATAGAACGATAACCTTTAGAAATACCAGGAAGTCAGATGTAGTAAATCCATCATAGAATCAGTAATAGAAATTGGTCGTTTATGTATTGAAGCTTTAATCAAGCATAAACCATATGCCAGGTGCTAGACACATAAAGATGATTTAGATATACTTCTTGTCCTGAAAGTGGGAAAGACACATACAATTTAACAATTAATTGCCATACTGGGTGATATACGAAAGTGGACCCCCTCAAAAACAGAATTTATTTATAAAAAGTTGTGTATTTATTCTTATATTTTTAAACTTCAGTCACCTTCAAAGTGCTCTCTATTTGATGTAAGACACCTATGGAGACTTTTTTCCCACTGTTCAAACAGTTTATGAATGTGTCGATTTTGATACCTTTTAGTGCTTCTGCCGTTTTTTAAGTTGTTTGGGGCAAGACTGGGTATGAATAGGGAGGGCATAGGGGTCTTGCCATTTTTGGTCCAAAAACTGCTGAATACTCAGCATGGTGTCGGCAGGTGTGCTTGTAAATCACCCATCATGAAATGGGCAAACATGTTAAAAGAGTCTTCAAAATAAACTCACTGAAGTCAAGCACAGCCTCTCACAACAACGCCAGCTGGTACACTGCTACAGATGGGTTCCTAGGACACTCACCTAGTGGGGAGTGGGGTGCCTATACTACAAGGGGCCTGTCCTCCAGAGGATATTTCCATTTTGGGGGGTGGGTCCTACCTTGTATTCAGTAACAGGAGATGCAACATGGAAAGTAAGCTAATATGCCACTGGATTAAAATGCTACATAACCAATTACTAAATTTACTTATTTATCTAATATGTATCTAAGCAATTTTTTTCTTGATTATATGATATAAATATATTCATATATTCAATGGATACATTCTTCTTAGCAGAATTTTAAGGAGTGTCCAATTTGTTGAAAGCTTTTCAGATAATCAATACTGGTATTCCTAAAATTAGAAACAGCACGTGCAAAGATACAGGGGTATAAAGAAGCAGTGTAGTTCCAAGAACTGCAAATAGTTTTAATATCAGAATATAAGATGCATAAGGAGAAAAATCTGAAAAGACTGACAGGGACAGATGATGGAAGGTCTAATATATTTTACTCTATAATCAATAAGAAGTTATTAAAAGGGTTTAAGCATAGAAGTGCTTTCTTAACCTGTACTACCTTCTCAGAGAACAGCCCCGTCACAAACTCACAGTAAAGTCCTTGCAGCCATATTAGCACATGTTGAGACTGAGAACTCCATTCTTGCACTGCCATAGTTGACTGGATCAGGGGAACATGTTCTGTACAGTGTCAGTCAGATTTTTCTCATTTAAGAATCTTGAATTGTGGCATAGAATAAGTGAGTCAGTTAGCTCTGGGCACTGGACTTGTAAATTAATGTAATTTCAGAAGTTAGGAGTGCCACTCATGGACAACATGAAAGAAGAACCGGTATACCAAAGAAATATAAAGGAGTATGCATACTTAAAGAGATATGAGAACACACAGCCCCACAGAGAAAGAAAGCCTCCACTTTCCTATTTAATCCTCATGGGACCTGGTTATCTATCCTACCCTTGACTAAGATATCTCTGTAGCTTTCCAATAAATCCAATTTTTGTTTAAGTAAGTTAATTTAAATATTTCTATTCCCTGTAACCCGGAGATAAAACAAGGTGATTAATTCTGGTGGTTAGTCTGAAGAATTAGAGAAAAACACACAAAAAGTGTAGAACATTTAAACTAAGAAAGGAGTTATCAAAAGAAAGCAGTAGTAGCAAATAAAGATAGTTATGATCAATAAAAAGTAACCAATATTGTACAGGGTTCACAAAGCTTAATGTAAACAAGAGACTTTCAGGAAGCTGAAGCAGTGTAAATTGCCTCCAAGGACTAGAATGAAAGAATAAAATACTTAAAAATAAAATATTAATATAAAATATTAAAATTAATAATGAAGTATTTTTTCACTGAAGAGATATGGAATCGAAAAAATGAGTTGATGAACTATTTACATACAGAACTGTCACTGTTTCTTTCCTTCTAAATCTACTCTTTGAGTCAACTAACATAATGTCTAGTTATGTTAAGTGATGCAATATTTTATGTAACTTTCTATGGTTGTTCATTTGGATAACAGTGATTTTCAACCTTTTTCATCTCACGACACACATAAACTAATTACTAAAAACCTGCAGCACACCAAAAATATATATAATATTTTTTGCTGATATGACCAAAAAAAAAAGGTATAACTTTGATTCATTCACACCAGGCAGCTATTGTTGTGTTGGCTGTTGTCATTTTTTTATTTGACAATCTAAAGGAAAAGAGGTCAGCGCCCCTGACTAAATACTCATGCAGTGCATGTTGCAGCACATCAGCTGAAAATCACTCCGATAACCTAAATCCACGGAAAATAAACCCAGTAACTTTATCCTTTCTATACCAAATCTAGAATAGATTTTAAGTGCAGCCTTGCTGATCACAGTGATATAAGTGATTCTGAATATTTACCATAAAGGTAAAACTTTTAAAATTGTCCCTCCAACAAACTCCCTAAAAAAAGTGAAAAAGCAAGTTACAAACTGAGAAAAGACACTCACGATATACACAAAAGATTAACATGACTAAATCAATGAGAAAAACACAGAAAAATCAGCAAGAGACATGAACAGGAGTTCCACTGAAAACAAAAAAGGCTAAACATAAAAAGAAATGTTCTACATCAGTGATCAGGAAAATCCAAATCAGCACTACAATGATAGAGCATATTACATTCTTCTGATCTGTAAAAATTAAAAGGCAATATCAAGTGTCTAAGAGGACAGATAACCAAAGGATCTTTTTAATCTCATGTATTGCTGATATAAATACAGACTGGCTCAACCACATTGGAAGCTGGGCATCATCTCCTAGAATTGGGCATTAACCTACCCTCCGAGGCAGCAATTTTACCTCTAGAAACAGAATCAACAGAAACAGATATATACAATAGAAATGTGCAGAGAATGTTCACAGTAGCTCTGTTCACAATTACAAAAACAGAAAACTAATGCCCAACAATGGAGAGGGAGTGGATAAATATCCAAATGTTCAACAAGGCGAGAGTTAGTAAATATTTTACTAAATATTATACAGCAATTAAAATGAGTGACTTCAGCAATATGTAATAATATGGATCAATCAGCAATAGGTAAAAAAACAGATCTGAAAAGGTTATATTCAATACAACTATACAAAAACAACTGAAGTAAAAGATGTATCTTTTAGAATTATATATCCAACAAAAATATACAAAGAAAGACAATGAACCCAGAATTTAAGGTGATGACAAGAAGATAAACGTGGGGAGACGGAAAGGAGAAAAGCCATGTGTAGTTTAAGTTCCTAGCTTTTGGGGGACGTTGGGGAGTGGGAGGTAGTCCATGGGTGCTTATTATAATGCTAGTGATAGATAGAAAGATAGATAGATAGATAGATGATTAATCTAATGAAGTGTATGGAAGGTTAACAAAAGAAAAAAAATCCAAAAATTTAGTATAATTTGTTCAGTCAAAACTCTGAAATAGGCAGAACAAGCACCTCTGTAGAGAATCATTAAGGGTAACTATAGGAAAGGGAAAACAATGATTAATGTTTAAAGATATGTTATCCACCACATGTATTCAGTAGAAAATATTTCTTCTATAATCTAAAATAAACTCCAAATGTTGCCATAACAACTTTCCAATAAATAAGGTCTTTGTGAGCCAGGGCAGTAAAAAGCCTTAACCAATTAGAAAAAGTAATAACTGCCAAGTTTCTAAAATAGATAAATCCTAGTAATGTTATATATTATGTAATTCTTGTGTATCAATTCACCTTTATAATGCGACACTAACATCTACATTCTAAGGTGTTTATTATCATCAAATACACTCCTCCTAAGCTTTCTTGTTCCTTACTCTTAAGACAATATTTATGCATGTTACACAAGTATAATTTCTGTGAGACTGTGAAAAAACTGAACGTGACAATAGAGCTAGTTTCTAATAAGATTTCATGAGATAAAATTAAGAGAAACTAAACATGTATCAAAATAAATGCACTCTATTTTGCTTTTCTAAGGTATTAAAAGTTACTTTCATTAGTATGTTTTTCCATTCAAAACTTTACAATAAATCTTTTTAAAGCTTTTACTCATTTTCAACTTTCTAACTTTGCTGCCAAGTTTGAACTTTGCTGTATATCAAAAATTAACCATATTAAATGTCTTATGACTTTTTTTCATACTGTAGTTAACCGTAAAACTGGTTTTTGATACACAGTAGACAACTGACAATTGTTCAACACAATACATTTTCCTAGAAGATGATGCAGAATTAACTATTCCATTCAAATATCACATATGCTTCCAGAAGTAACATTATTTTCATCTTTATAAACTACTACTCCACTCTTCCCATTTGTTTAAAATTATAGCAGAAAGGTATAAAATGATAGAAAGCATGAACATTAATTGTTGCCAAATTTGAAAAACAGAAAAGGGGAATTCAAAGAATCAGATTCAAAGTCCTGGGGTAAACAGAGAATGCCTAGAAGGTGTCCCTATCTATCTTTTTTTAAACATTGATGTAATATTAATAGTAGGGGTTATAGGAGGCTAGAACTAATCTCTATTATACTAATTAGAGATGACAAAAAACATGATCCATTTTAGAGCCATCACTCTTTAACATTAGTTTCAGTACAGAGATGTTTACCTAGGTAGTCAACAAAAAGCTGACAATTTAGTTAAAGGTATGCCGTGTTCAATAAAGTATGCGGTTTCTTTTAAGAGTATCAATAATCAAATCTAAGCTGAAAACCACATTGTATCGATTTATTGTTCAGAGTCAATGCTATGTATCATTGTCTATTACTAAGTATATACTGTACTCGCCAATTACTTTTCCTAACTGTACCTCAAAGTACTGACTCAAAATCAAAATGTTTTGAGATTTAAAAAAAGAATGTTAATAAAGCTAGTTAGAGCCACTTATCTAGAACTAGTGGCAAAAATGTTTTTCGGCCTATTGCTATTTCTACCTTAAAACCCTATGAATCTCATTTCTCTTTAAAAATTCTAGTAAGTAAAATGAGATAAGGATGGGAAGAAAAATTCAGTATATTGAACATCTTAAAATTATACAATGTTGTATATTAAATATATCTCAATTAAAAAGGGAGGAAAAGAGAAAATGGACTCAAATACCATGGGGCTTATAAGTTGGTAAAGTTTGTCAGTTATCTCTGAGTGAGAACTATGAGCACATTTTTGTTTCTTTTGTGCTTTTGTACAATTCCCAAATTTTCTACAATGATCACTTTTATAATTCAAAAAAACCCTGTAAAATCTATTTTACCTATCCTGCCTACTTTCTGATAGTACATTCCTCCAACCCATCCTAAAAATTTTAATCCTCCCAACAAAGAGACCTCCCCCTCTCTAGTGTCACTGCAAAATTAGATGCCATCTTCTAATCTTCCATCAAATGGATAAAATAAACAGTGGGCTATATATGTAGATATACCATACTTTGCTGTGAATAATGTGCTCCTGTATATAATGTGTACCCATCCTTCTGTGCATATTATACATGGGATTACACCCATGGTATGTATTGTTACACCCACATATAGTGCACATCCTTATTTTTCCCTTAAAAATTTGGGCAAAAAAGTGCGCATTATACGCAGCAAAATATGGTACTATAACTAGTGTAGAAATCCATTTTGAACTCGCCAAGGGAATATTTTTGAGACAAGAGATTAAAAATGTAAATTAAAGAAGATGAAGTAATATTTTATGTCAATGATTATAATCAACTTTCTTAGAACAGTCAAGACATTTCTCATCCTAGGTGACAAATAGAGACTTCTCATCAATGAGAAACAGATAACTTGATTATACATAAGCTTAAATTTTTAAAGCAAGGTTTATCTTACGGATAGTCTACAGAGAAATGTAAAATATTTTGGAAGGTCTAGGGAAAACATTTAACAACTTTCATCAGAAAGAGTAATTTTTAAATGAAGAAAACCTGCAAAAGGTATTGGTACTGTTATTCTTTGAAGAATATCCCACCTTATTCACAGTAATAAAATGCTGCTAAATTATAGATTATCAAATAGAATGTGGAAATCATTTTTTCTTTAGTAGTACTACTTGTTAGTAGAATGAATTTTATACTATAGTTAACTCTGGTTAAGTACATTTTTGGCCAATTTTTAGAAAGTTTACACATCTACCACATTGGAATGCAAAACATTTATGGATCCACAGAACTATGGTAGCTTAAAGAATAGTCTAGTGGCAATTTGCTGAACACCCCTTAACTTAATTTCTTGATCTGTAAAATAAAAATAACACCCGCCCACCTTACTGGACTGTTGTAAAGAATAAGGTGTATAGGGTACCAAGTACCCTGACATACAACAAATACTCAACAAATGTTATTTGTACTCTCTTCTAGAGAGTGAAAACCACATCTTGTCATCTTTATATACTCCAATATAGCTTTAGTAGGTACTTAAGTGTTTCTTGAAATGAATCCCTATAATTTAAGGCTAACTACTTCAAGCTTCCACTTGAGCAAGTCGGCTCTAGATAAATCAATTCTGCTGAGAATGGAATCCTAGGTTCCCAATACTTTATCAGGCATTTTGATGAAGATGAATCTCCATTAATCCACAAGGTAACTTTATTAGTACGTTACTCAACATTTGGATGTGCATTCTTCAGAATTAGCCAACATTTTTCAGTTTGTGATTCTTTACATAGTTTGCATTTAATCTCTTTTCCTTGAAAATAAACTTCAATTTCTCTGGCTTCACAACAGTATCTCGCTACATTTCAAATAAAAAATAAAGAGAACAGGACCTAAGAAGTTTGTTATAAAAGATAAAAATTACAAATTGTCAATTAATTTAATATTTTTAAATAGCCTATTTTAATTTTTACTACAGCAAATAAATATTTTTCCTTACACTTTGAAGTCTCTAACCATCAGTTTGTGTGTACTTTAAACATTACTCCATAGAAACATTACAGTAATTAACAAAACAAAGTACTGTGGTTTTAGACTTTCTGTTTTGTCTTTTTACAACCAAGGTTATTAATAATTCAACTCCAGCTCAAGTAGTTAAATATTTCAAATTCTGTAATATAATTTGAAAATTTATTTTTTAATTTTAAAATGTTGGTTATATATTTCTAAATAAAACATCAATTTCATTAAAAATAGGTAACATAACTTTCAGAGTGAAACAAGTATTCCTGAGGCAAGATATGGCAAAGTAATAGTTTTTAACAACTAAACATGTCTTAAAAACCTGCAATATAAATTATTATTTAAATACTTAAAATAGTTTGGCAGAGGAGGATTAAGAACTTCATACTAAACAACTTTTTAATCTAAATAAATTCAAACTCAGATTTTAAAAAACTGGTTCTACTAGCAAGTTTGATAAATATTTGGTTACTATATTCTAGGTTCTTGATCCAGTGAAATAATAATGCTTGGATAGATATGCTTGGTGAGGCAAATTTTATCACCATTTATTTTAAGTGCTAATATAAATAATATTCTTAATTACTCTAATAGACATGATGAAGTTCAAATGCAATAACTGTTATTAGAGCTGGGAGACAAATACATTAAGAAAAATGCCCTGGGTATATATGCCCTAGACAACCTATAAGGGAACACTTAAAGAAAACTATTCTTTTTCTGGAGAGGATTACATTTTACATTATTTAAAAGTTTTACTTCAGTTGTTTCCTTACTTTGGTCCCATTTTTTAGTCATATTTAAAACTCTCAATTTCTCTAACTTGCTTCCTTGTAATTGTCAAAACTGATCTTATTAAAACTCCACAAATGCTATGCTTTAATACACAGGAAAATGTTTTTAGGTCCAGTGTCAAAATAAGTCTTTTATACCAACTTTCTATAAAATTCAAATAAGGATGCCAAACACTTTATAATTCTGAAGCTATGTCATTAAAAAAAAAAAAAAAAGAAAGAAAGCTCCTGTCATCTTCATGGCTTTTTCAGAATCAAAACCAAAGTATAATTTTCATATTTCAAGACAAGGTAATGAAATTCATTTCTGATTATGTTTCAAACTTCGCTTTAAAAGTTCGTGTGAATTAATAAAACAATAAATTCCATTCATTTAGCAAATGTGGTATGCTGTATGACCTCCTTATAAGGGGCTAAGAGCAATTAAAATACTATACAGCAACATGTTCAATACGAAATTCTGCTTTGCATTTTCAAAGCATTCCAAATTTGCACCAGTACATTGGCATACCTTGTTGGAATCTATTTTTGTGGAGGAAATATCAAGTATTATAACAACACGTTCAAGCTTACATCATGCACAATAAACCAAGTTTATTGTAGGGATCTATCGAAAAATAGATTTGAAAGGCAAAACTTCAGAAGCAGCTGCAATACTTAAATTTGACAACATCAAGAATCAACCCTTCTGTGTCCAAACTAAATTCTTTAAATATATATGTATTAACTACCCAATGAATAAATTCTACTCATAAAGAAATGTAAATATGTTATTTTTTCTTCTCTTAAAGAAGACGACTACATTAAAACAAACTCAAATAAGTTTAAGTCAAGAAATAGGCATGAAATTTTAATCTAAATGTAAACATCTCTGGAAAACTCCAAAGGAAGGAAAAATAAACCCAACAGGGTAACGAAGGTACCCTGGTACATCATAGAGACCTAAAGACAAAAATCGACCCTACATCATCAAATATTTAGCTGGAAATGGGAAACAGTAATGTTGCTACTCGAAATGGATTTCACTAATTAAGGAACCCAACTTGCTCTCATTTTCTGCAGGCATGCGGTGTCCAGAATTTTCCCTTAGTCGACTGCTTTCTCATTTGTAAACAACTTCTGGAGCTTTTTCTCTAGTGTTCAAATGGGAGGGAAAATGAAAGTCTGAAAAGCATCAGCATCTAACCTTACGAATCTGAGCACGGAGTAGCTGAGAAGGGGAAAGCAACTGAGAAGGGAGACCACATATATCATTTGGTAAAAAAATAAAAATGGGAGTCCTCGAATTAGAGGAAAGAAATGCAGTCACCTGAAGAGGGCTCGTTAAGTAAAGCCAGCATTTCAGTGAGACACGTTAAAAAAGAAAAAAACAAAACACTTGCCTGGGGGCTGGAAGTTATGGGGGCGCTCTTTGTGCGAAGTCTAAGGGGCAGGGGAGGGTCGAGAAAACAGCTCGGGAGTCATTCAAAGGAGTTACAGCAGCGGTGTACAAGCGAAAGGCGGGGCGGGGCCGGGCTCGGCCTGGCGGAGGAAGGGGGCGGCTGGGGCGTCAGCCCCCGGCTCTGACACCCAGGGAGGGGGCAGTGAGCCGGCCGCTCCGGGGACCGGGAGAGAGCTGACTCGGGCTGCAGGCAGAGATGGGGTCCCTCTGAAAGGTAATTAAAGCAGTGGCAATCCAGGGCTCCGGGCTGGAGAGGGTCCGGTTCCCGAGGGAAGCGGCTTCCGAGTGACATCCCGAAGTTTCCGCACTTAGCGGGTTAGGGGCGCGGCGGCCGTAAGGCTTCCATCGGGCCCCGACCCCGCGCCAGACTTTTTCCCTCTCCCCTCCGCCAGCGCTTTGCACCCGGGTTGCGGCCCTTACCTGGAGCTCCGTGAGCAGTATCTCCCCCCGTTCGGGGTTGGACGCCATTGCACTCAGCTCTGGACTCCGCACCTGGACGCGACCGCCGCTCGCGAAGGGAGAAGGCGGGATGGGACCCGGGGAGGGGGGTGAGGAGCGGGGAGAGAAAGAAGAAAAAAAAAAACAACAAAAAAAAACTAGGGATTCATGGAGGCGCAGCCGCTGCTGGAGGCGCGGCTTAGTTCGCCCGGTTCATGGAGAGCGGCGGGGAGCGAGGGCACTCGTAGCGGACTCCCCCTCGCCGCCGCCGCCCTCCGGCGCCGGACTCTGTTCGCTCTGTCGCTCCCTTAGGGCGACGCCAGGAGCCGCCTTAAGTCTCTCGGTGCGGGGCGCAGCGGCCGCGGCTGCAAACTCCTCCTGTCGCACCATTTGGCTGTCACTGCGTCGCAAAAGCAGCCTCACTTGGCGGCTACCAGGACACGTGACGGCCTGGGCCGCTGCCTCCCGTGGCGCGGGAAAGGTGGGGCGTAGGGGACCCCGAGTGGGGCGGAGCGGCCTTCCACCCGGCTCCGAGGTGGGCGCAGTCACTGGACCCGGACGGGGTGAAAATGAGGGGAAAGGACGGGACTCGTGTCTCGGCGGGCGGGAAGAGGAAGAAAACGCGCCCGCTCTCCGGCTTCGTTTAACGGCCCCCGCTGTGAACGCTGGAACTCGGAAGCCTGCTCACTATTTTTTATTTGCTTTTTCCCCTGGCCAGTTTCTCTTGCTGAAATTTAGACCTAACATAAACATCCTTTTCTAGCCTCCACAGCCCAAAGAGTTTCGGAACTCAAATTTTATGGATTATTCCTCTGCCCGCCCCCCCCAATCACCCAAGCTATTAATCTTGCCTTTTGTTCCCTCCTACCCCCGGCGCGCCTTTCGGACCAGTAAGGTGCACAGGACTCAACTTGGGTGTGGTCTGTACTTTTTAAGAAATATTAGTGGCTCACAATCCCTGACAACTTTTAACGCACAGCCTTTGAGAGAGATAAGTTTTCCCAAGCGCTGAACTATGGTTTTGTCTGTGGAACTACACAGAGTTTAGAATCCAATTAGCTGGCTTCCTGAATTGTTTTAACTGAATTTGAACTGAGGGAGATGGGGCGGGATCAGCCCCGCGAATGGAAAAAAGCCAATATGCCTTGGTGTGGTAAACATCCAAACTAGCCTATTAGTAACGTAGAGCTAAATAGTGTAAATTGAGGCTTAAAAAATGACTGTATGCATAGTATTCAGGAATGCCAATAAAGTCCCGAAAGGTAGCTTTTGTTTTGTCAGAGCAGTAGATGGGTATTCTAGGCAACTGTCTACCTTTAGATTGAGGTTGAAATACAATGGCTTTGTTAGAAGCTGCTTGGAGAAAAGTGGTAGGAATTATTTAGTTGGCTACTTGAATAATGGCTTAGTTGGCATACTTCTCAATTATGTATATCATTATGTACTTGTCTCACATTCCATGTAAGTTATATTGGACTGATGCTGGGATGTAATGTTTATCTTTTTGCCTTCTCAAGTATCATGCATCCATGTAAGTTATATTGGACTGATGCTGGGATATAATGTTTATCTTTTTGTCTTCTCAAGTCTCATGCATTAATTTGACAACCATTTGTTGAAAGTCCGTAGAGTTCTGTGGCCACATTTTCTGAACTCCAACTCATGATATGTGATAAAGAATTTCTCTAGTGTGTTTTTGAAAAGTTTTAGAGCTTTATATGTATTTAATGCATTGCCTTGGTTGCAAATGGTAATTAAAATATATGAAATAACAGTACTTGGAAAAGCCAGGTTATAAATGCCCTCCCTGGTAACTAAGAGTCAGTGAGTATTCTAGGCCCTGGAGTTAACAGCTAGGATTAAGAAAGGGTTCTTGTCCCTGGAGTGATTGTATCCTTTAGACAGAGAAACACACTTATGTCCAAACCACTATAATTCAATTTTAAAAGGTAGGCATGAAATGTTAGGGAAGCACTTCATTTAGATAAATATAAATATATTTTCTGTGTGATAAAATATACATAACAAAACTTACCATCTTAACAATTGTAAGTGTGCAATTCAGTGGCCTTAAACATTTGCAGATATATTTTGCTTATTTTTGTCTTGCCTTATTCCAGAATAGATTTGATATGGTTGATGTGCACATAGTAGGTGAATAACAATGATGGAATTTAAAATTACCTATGTTAAGGCTTAGAAATACAATCAATTAGCTTATTTTTAAAAATAATTTTAGATATAAGATAGAAAACTTTAATATTTTTTATATCATGGAATTTTAGAACTAGAAAAGACTTAAAATGGCTAGCCTAATTCTTATTATATGTAGAAAAAAATAAGACATAATTTACCTTACTGATTAGGAGCATGGCAACTTAGTGGCAGAAATGGAGCTTAGAACCTGTATCTCCTAATCTAATTGCAAGTCCCGGGTTTGAATTAACCTACACCATGCTGCTATAAGTACTTTAAAATAGAATCTTTGCCCTAGCTGGTATACCTCAGAGGGTTGGGCATCATCCCGCAAACCAAAAGGTCATCATTTCAATCCTTGGTCAGGGCATATGCCTGGGTTGCATGCCACATCCCCACTTGGGGGTGTGCGAGGCAACCAATCAGCGTTTCTTTTCCTCTCTCCCTTCTGCTCTCTCTCTAAAAGTAAATGGATAAAATCTTTAAAAAAAAATAGAAGCCTCATTTAATTGAACTCAATGCATTATGTAGCCCCTCAAAAGTTTCACCATGAGAAAAAAACTTCAAACTTCACGTACTTCTAATGCTAAAACAAGTATTGATAATAATTTTAACTTTATATGTCACATGTGAATGTAAACAACAAACCTAAAAGTTTTTAAAGTTACAGGAATTATTTCTGAGATTTGCTATGCTAGGAAAAGTAGCACACTACAAAAAGGAGAACTAGACTAAAAGTGCTTGATAATTGCAAAATGTAATGGTTCAAACAGTAAATTAGCTTAATTTAAGCTAAAAAGTACTACTCATATCATAGTCTGTTCAGTGGTGGGGGTGGGGTGGAGAAGTAATTGTACTTGGAGCAAACTAATCAGAATGAAGCACACTTGAAAAAGTTTAATGGAAACCCATATCGTATTGATTCAGATGAGTCCCTACTTGCAAATGATTTTAGGGAGTCCTAAGTATAGTTCTCCTGAAGTTATGTTCTAATTCATGTTACCAATAAAAATAGTTATGTAGGCACCTTTAAACATTTTTCATAGAGACTTTAAAGGTCTTTAAAAATTAGAAGTCATCAAATATACAGAAATAGTTTCAATAGGCTTTAAAATGCAAGTTCTCCGTCTGTAGCACAGTCTCTCAGGCCTTTAGTAAATTACATTCATTGTGTCAGTTAAAAAAAAAAAAGACCATAAGTCCTTTCACACTCCTAGAAAGTTTTCCCACACTAAAACGATTGTACTCTTAGAATATTCCTTATCAGCTTGAGCTTTCTAGAACCCAGCCACCATTGTTCTGTAAGAAGCCAAAGCCTCATGGAAAGGCTATATGTTGGTGTTCTCGTCAACAGTACCAGCTCGCCCAGCCTTCAGATCGTCCCAGCCCAGGCACCAGACAGGTGAGTGAAGATACCATCTTGGTAATAGATCTTCCAGTCTCAGCTATTCCAGTCCCCATCCATTCAAGTCACTAGCTGTTGAAATCATCCCATTAGAGGCCACAGACATCGTGGAAAGAGAACAACCCCCTATATGCCCTATCCACATTCCTAAACTATTCAATTTATGAGCATAATAAAATGGTTGGTTTGTTTTAAGGGTGGGAGGACAGTAGATATTCATGGCAATAGATAACTGGAACATACACTCTAAGCTGGATATTTGGATGAGCCCTCTTCTCGAACTTACCATTGATAGAATTCTGTAATAGTTCATTTAAATTCCCTAAATGGATCAATTACCAAGTTTACCTTTTATAATTATTCACTTCTTGAGTGAAAAAAATAAAATATCGGGCTTCTATAATCTCAGAATTTAGTATACAGGGGTGGGCAAAAGTAGGTTTACAGTTTGTATGAAAAGCATATAATACAAGAATACACTCTTTCGCATACTTACCACTATAAAACTACTTTTGCCCACCCCTGTACATGTAAAGCTCATTATGAAAATACTTGATAAGAACTTGTTTGATTGATAGTTTTTTTACTTATACTAAAAGTATATGTATAATCATTTCATGTTCATACAGCTTACTAAGATATGGCTGAAAAGACGTGCACACTCTTAAAAAATAACAGTTATAAGCACTTATAAAAACAACTTTATGTCACTTTATAAAGATCCTTATGAAGGGTTACCTGTTAGAGATACTATTTTGGAAAAGAGTATTACAGTCATTTGCATATTTATTTTTATATGCTAGTAGTTCACATGATCTGTATATTGCTTTAACAATTTAACTGTAAGCCTTTCACCAAATAAAATTTTATTTTTAAACTATCTTATCGCCACACACATATGCAAGCAGTTTGCATGGTATAAAATATAAGGTCCACATTTCAATTGCTTCACTGTGTTGTCTATTACAACTAGAGCTTCCTAAAGTTCTCCTTTAGTAGAGCAAAATGTGGTTGATTCAAATACCATGCTTCAGTTGCCTTCATCATTTGAATGAGATAAGCTCTCAGCAAGATACATTCAAGAAGCTATGGTTCAAACTGTGTTATCCTGCTATAAAGCAACCTGCTAAACATTTCTGAAGCAATTTAGACAGCTGTGACTTACTTGCAAACAATGTGGACATTTAATCTTTCGACTTGAAATTGGGACTGCAGAGAAGATATTCAAGAGTTTTCTCATGAGTTCATTTGCCACGTAAATAACACTTCCTATTTTTTACATGCTAAGAATGGAAAACTAAGGACTATCTATATTAAAGAGTAAAAAAGGTAGCTTTTTTACTTTATAAACCTTATAAAATGGGTTTTATTAAAATATGTAGTATTGTAGATATGATATTATATTACCTACTGTAGGTATAAAGCATATTTTAAGGACTTTTACTCAAAAGAATATGACATACTTTTAATTTTATCCCAGGCTATATTTGTCTTAGTATAAATTCTTCATAAATATTGGTAAATGACTTGCCTATATTATCAGCATCCACTTTTCACTGTTATGCTGATAAAAATCTGTATTTGGAGTATATAATTATTCACCTAAGATATGCATTTCTTCCTGACCTGAAACACAATTCAAAAAATTCTTTCTACTGAGACAGTTAATAAAATGTTACATTAATCAACTATGCTATAATCTTTAATGATGATCAAACCACATTAAAACCTGAAATTCACTAAAATAGACTCATCAATATGTAAACAAAAAGAATAGAGGTTTATCAAAAGAAAATAAATGCTTGTTTTTTACTTTTTTTAGTCAGCTATTTTTACAGCTATTATTTAGACCATGACTAAATGTCAAAACTCACTCTGGACATCGTTCAGGTACAAATGTACAATGTCAAAATAGAGTCATATTTGTTTAATATAACCATTAGATGACCTCCGTTTTCTCATTTTCAACTTCTTGGTTTGGCATTATGTGAGTATAGTTAACAGAATAATAAAGCAAATAATTTCTTAGAGCCTGTTGATTATTTAACAGATTTTTACATTACCTCAAAATTTTGCTTTTGGGTTGTCTTTCTAAAGGTATTCACCTTCTAATGCATTCTTTTCTTCCTACTGGACCATGATAGAAACTAACAGCTCTAGTAATGGCAGCTCTGAATGAATCAATTTTCATTGGCATGTGTTTTACTTGCCCTAAGTACCAAGTGAAAGTTGGTCTCAATTTGGGCCTTACCCTACCACTTAAATGCTGAAAGAATTTAAATTCCTTAACTATAATGATACCATCAACTCATTTATTTTTCTTTGAAAGGAAAATGAAGCCAGAAGCTATAAAGACTTTTATGAAAAACAAAGCTAACTCCAAGTGTTAAAGATTTGATTTGTTATTTTTTTGTAGGCAGTTCATACAAGATATCCTTTGCCTAAGGCAGTGTTAATGGATTAAAGATAGGATATTCCTGGGAAAGATTTGAAGTGTGATAGTCAGGATTTTCTACATATTCATCCCCTCTACACTTGCTGTGATATTGATGTGATTTGTGATAGAGAATAGCTTGTAGACAAACAGTAGTTATAAGCAGCAAAATATGTTTTTTGATATACTATCATTTTTTCCCTGATACAGGTTCCCTACCTTCCCTTACCTCTTTCTTCACCCCATGTAGTTAGAAATTACTTCAAATGGATTGGTAAATTAAGACTTCTTGAATAAGGGTAATATCACACAGGTATTATATCATTTCAGGGTTTGGATTTTATATATAGTCTTTAAGAATCTAATTCTAAAGTGATTTGTACCTAACCCATCCCAAGAGAACACTCCAACCTTAAACATTTTAAAAAGACAAATCCATATTTTGGCCATAAATTACAGTCTTAAAATCCTTCCTTTTGTCAGATCTATATATTTTTTCCATCAAATTTCAGTCAGTTCTACACCTCAATGTCAAAAATAGAATACCTATCTGATTTTTACATTTATAAATTGAAAATAAGAGAAATAATTTTCATATAGATGAATATATTAGATTAATTGGTTGACTTATTCAACTCTGTCCAGCAATTGCCTATTTGTTTACCTGTAATCGAAATTTAATTTTCTTCAGTATTAAGGGAATGTGTTATGCTCTCCCATTTCTGATCATGTGGATCAGCCAAACTAGAGAAAACAAATTTCTTCATTTCCATTTCAGATGGACAAAGTATTTAAGATCTGAGTTCTAGCTTTAGTTCAAATTACCCCTACAATTTTGTTGTTAGTGTTTATTCCCACGTTGCACTATTTTGTATTTCTCTGTCTGACAGTATTTGCATCTGCTTAATCAAGCCACAAAGAGTAAAGCAGTAAAGAACAAAGAGGCAAAGAAGATAAGAGTGGAACTTCAAAGTTAAATAAAACACATGTTCAATTTTATCTTCCTCCAGAGGACCTATACCAGCTCTATGTTCCAAGTTAACTCCCTGAGATTGAAGAATTCTTTTTCTGCCTACCTGCTTGTCTTGATCCAACCATCACGTACAGCAAAACATAACTCGTATGTGTTATGTATGTGTGTGTTTGCATGGATCAAATATTCAATACATTTCACTTCTTATGTCAGTAATTTATATTAATAAATGTTTATGCCAAGTACTATATAAAATACTTTATATTTTATTCTCCCAACAATCCTATAAAGTAACTACTACTAGTTCCTAATTTTATAAGTGGAAACTGAGCTCAGAGGGGTTGAGTGAACTGCCAAGCTTCAAAGTTCTAAGAGGCAGAGACAGGATTCAAAATTTTCTGGTTCCTGAACCTTTGTTTTCTCTCTGTCTCTCTCTCTAATTTGAGAGAGAGGGGAAGGGAGGGAGAAAGAGAGGGAGAGAAACATTGATGTGAGAGAGAAACATCTACCAGTCGCCTTCCCATATGGGCCCTGACCAGCACCAAACCCGCAATCCAGTCATGTGTCCCAACCAGGAATGGAACAGGTGACCTTTCTGTTTGCAGGACGATGCCCATCCAACTAAGTCATACCAGCCGGGGCAAAACCTACATTCTCTTAATGCTAACAGTTACTCACACAACTGTGAACATCAAAATCCATTTATTAATGGGTTGAGGCAGAACACGTACAGAAACCAAACAAGTGTGAGGCAATTCTTGCAAAAATAGGATTTGGGAAACCATTAAGTAAATTCCAGGCCTCTGGTGGGAATATATTGTATCTGACCCCTCATCTATTCAAATCTGTCTAATAGGTAGAATATAATAAAACTACTCAGTGTTGTTAAGAGATCATTAGGACCCTTTTATCCCTACCTTTTCATTTTAAATCATTTTTGTAAGCAGGAATACTATATACGTGTCCAGTTGGTATGTAAAGAACAAAAAGGGCTTATTTCTTTATCCCCATTGTACTACTTTTGAAATATACTCTTTATTATTGTGGTAATTTTCCTAATCCTTCATTTCTAATTATATTCACAAATCATTATTAATGATGATACCTTACTTCCTTATCCAGTTTAAACACTTGTATAATGTTCTTTATGCAATTAAGCATTAGCACAGGTAGTTTGGATTACAAAGTATACTAAGTTCTTTAACACTATATTTGAAAACGTATATTTTGTTTCTCTAACTTAAAACTATAAAATAAGGAAAATTCAGAAATGATCTTAACATTTTCATTTGAAAAATATACTGTGAATAGGTTTAAAGAAATTTTGTATGAAGACCACCTATTCATTCAGTATTGACTGGCAGTGTTTTAATGGACCTGATACTAGATTCAGTTTATTACACAAGTTAGGAGCACCTTTTTGGTATTCAACTATTTTTACTCTGTATATTTAGATATCTCAATTGAAGTAACCTAATTTTGAAATTCAAGTGTCACTGGTTTGTCGTGCCTCAGATGGCAGGCAGTAAATGATTGCCAGTTCATTGCAATAATTGAATATTTCCATTCTACATATTTAAGATCATAAGAACAAGAGAAAAGACATCTTTATAGGTCAGTCTTTGGGGCACCTCCCTTAGTGAGTATAGCTTCTCTTCCAGCCTCTGTTAATATCACTGAGAGATAGCTTCCAGTCTAGAAGTCTGGCTTTGATCACTCTCATTAACTTCAGCCTCACATCTCCTATTTACTGAATATTTTGGATATTTCCACTTGAATATGTAACGTTCACCTCAACCTCAAATTACCTAGAGCCGAACACATCGCCTTTCCCCTTAAAATAGTGTCCCTGTCAGGTTTTCTTATTTCTATGAAGAGAGTCTTCATTCTTTTACTTATCCCCGCCCAAAATAATTGAATTTTGACTCCAACCTCTATACTACATCTCACCTCACTATGGTCAGTTGCCAAGTCTTGTCTATTTATTACTTCATTAGTGTTTCTTACATCCATCCCTTTTTTCTTTTTCCCCTAAGGCCACTTCTCTAGTCTGGGTCCCCGGTATATCTCATGGGCCCATAATATCTCATACCTAAGTATCCTCAAATCACAGGATGTTTGGATAAGCTATACCTACAAAATTGGCTGCACCGTTCTCTACTGCCAGAATCTGCTTACTGCTGTCACCACATTCTTTTCTGGGTCTTTCAAGCACTTTTTTCTTAGCTGCTTCGTTTTTCCCAGTATTTGGAGCCAGCAGCTACACCTGAATGCCTAGTTTTCTTCTGTTTTTCTACAGATCTTCTCGCAGAGTCCATATCTCTGGCAACACATCTCTGAATTGGAATTCTAACTTAACGTTAGATCCCTTAACCTAACTTAACCTTGCTCCTTCTAAATTACTAGAGGAGTGAGCCATGGTCTCAGGGGTAGCTTTTTTTTTTCTCATCCACAACCCTCCATCCCCAAACCTAACTTCAATCTTCTCTTCCTAATCGGAAGGTAGGACTTTCTTTCCCAAGAGATCAGTGATATATACTAAAGTTCACAAAGAACCCCAGTTGGCCAATAAACTATGTAATCCCATTTGGCTTTTAACATGAACAGAAAAATCACTTACTTGCAGGCTTAATGACGACAATTGAAATTCAAGTGTCACTGGTTTATCGTGCCTCAGATGGCAGGCAGTAAATGATTGCCAGTTCATTGCAATAATTGAATATTTCCAGTCTACATATTTAAGATCATAAGAACAAGGGAAAAGACACCTGTATAGGTCACTCTACTTCCTATCCCATTCAAAGTTTTACCATAATGTCTGTCTGCTCTGCGGATATGCTTTCAACATTCTGCTGCTGCCACACATAAAGGATGAAGATCAAATATGTGACACACCAGTGAATATATTTAAATAAGCTTCAAATTATGTGAATTAACCAGTAATTCTGACACCTTTTTCCCATATTATAAAGCATACCAGAATGCAAGAGAAAGAAAATGATGTTATTATAGGAATGACCTTAAACCCCTAAAAAAGGAAGAGTGCTGTTAGCAAACTTTAAAAGCACACATATACGAGTAGGAAATTACTTGGAATATACCTTATGTCCTACACAATAGGTAGAAATACCATTGACTCATGACCTTAAAGTTGAGAACATTGCCATTGATAAATCTATTTGTTTTTTTCAAAAGCTTTACAAGAAGAGAGTGATTAGATTTATTGCTTGAGCTCGGGTGCTTTTTAAAAAAATTGATTTTAGAGATAAGGGAGGAAAAGAGAAACATTGATCTGTTATTCTACTTATCTATGCATTTATTGGTTGACTCTTTTAATAGTGATTTTATAGAGTGAGAGGAAGGGAGAGAGGGGAGTAGAAGGGGAAAGAGAAATAAGAGAAACGTTGATCTGTTGCTCCACCAACTCTATGCATTCATTGGCTACTTCTTGCATGTGCCTTGACCAGAGATCCAACTCACAACCTTGGCATATGGGGACAATGTTCTAACCAAATGAGCGACCCAGCCAGGGCCAGTAGTAACAAGTAACGCTCTTTTGATCAGGGACCATACTCAAAGCCTGCAGGGGCTCTGTGGTCTATGTATATGAGTGAAGTAGGCAGAAAACAAGGAAAACAACACTGTGAGCTTAAGGATAACTGACAACTGGCACAGATTACAGTATTGAGGAGGCACTAAGGAAAGATGGGGACTGCAGAAAATGGTAGTCTTTTCCCCATCTAAATGGTAGAGTCTTTTCCTCAGTTGCTACATGAGGATGGAAGTCATATGTTAAGTAAGTTGCAGAGTGGAATGACAGAAGGAGCGTGGATCCCTGGTGATCATGGATGACTCATATAAACCCAGAACCACCAACCTCCACATACATCTGGTAAATCCAGGGAAGTGAAAGCTTCATGCATATCAGACCCAAGGATTAGCAAGCCCTTCATCTCTCAGGTCTTGCTTTACTCTGCTTCTCCTGGCATGTTAGCTTTTGTTATTTCCTGGATTGGCTCTTTCCACGTGGTGGGGGTAATGCCACCAGCATCTTCTCATTTGGCACTTGATGTGAATAGTGAAATCTCTTGCATGCATCAGGTCCACACTTGGAACTTATGCTCTAAAAGGAACATAGGGATACTCCTCCACTGCTAATTCTAGCAGAAAAGTTGTGAGGAGGCCTTTAATTGCTCTGGGACAATTATATGTCCACTCCCGAACCAATATGATTGGCCCCTTCAGACAAATGTAATGAGGGAGGAATTGCCTGAAAGAACTAGGGGGAAAGAGGGACAATCTATAGTTCCCATAGTCTTGCATTGTGTCTCATGTATTATAATTGTCTTTTCAGTTCTCTGTCACCTCTGTGGCTTTGTGAGGGCCTTGAGGGCAAAGACTGTGCCTTATAACTTTTGTACCCACGTAGCCAAGGACAGCACATGGCATATAGTAGTCCTTCTGTAAATATTTGCTGGTGAATGAAATGAATGAGCAAATCTAGGCAAAGAACTTCAAGAAGAAAGGGCTAGGAACCCATGACAAAACTCCGAGCAATAGGTATAAAGTACCAGGAATAAACAGTGGCATCATGACCAGTAGCCAGCCTTAGGTTTGGAATTTTATGCAGTTCTGGTAGTGGCAGGAACTTATTGCAATGTGACCAGTTCATGCAGAATAAATATATGATTGACTTATAAACTTGTGTGTATAGCAAGCAAATATTGTTTAGCAGAAAGCCCCTGAAAAGTCTCATAACTTGTTATTTAATCTTGTTAAAATTTTTTAAAAGTCGTATTTCAAAATGTGTTTCAGGATGATGGGAATGTAAACCTCTATGAGAAATCAGTTTGATGATGGGCAATTTTGGATTCAGAATGGCTAAAGAATTATAAAATTTTATAGACAAATCCCAGCTTTATCAACCCTTTCCCAAAGCATGAGCTTGGATGGGACAACATTATTTAATATGAGAATTGTGCCAAAACGATGAAAATAAAAACTAATATAAATCAAGTTCAAAATTGTTTGGGAAAATGTTTGAAAATGTGTGCGAGGGAGACTATGGGTTAGAATTGCAGTACTGAGGTTTAAGCGTGTGTAGAGACAAGAAACATTCAGAAGAGTGCAAACCACAGGATCAGTTTTGAGAAAAGATCGTTTTGAGACAAACACTGTTAATCTTAAGAAATCATTTGTTGAAGAGGTGAGCAGAACCAAATATAGTGTTTTGAAAAGAATAGAGGTGAGACGAGTGAAAGGTTTGCTTTAATGAAGTTCATTTTACACTTAAATTTTGAATAGCATCTATATTCTAAAATATATAGACTACCCTGCATTTGTTAAACTACCCTCTGTCTCAATTGCCAAATATTAAAAAGTTAGGGTGCGCTGAGCTTATTTACATTCAGGATGTTATCCTGATCCTATATGATGTTACAGAGGGCAAAAATAGAATATTGTGTTCACCTTTATATTCCTGGCACCTAAGAAAGCTCATAACTCATAGTAGGCACTTAACAGGTGTTTATTGAATGGAAGAGTCCTTAATGTCATAGTGCTTTACAGTTTTCAAAAAAGTTTAATGCACATGATTTCATATAATCTCATAATAACCCTTTGAGATACTTATAATACATTTTTCGTATGAGAAAATAGATTCAAGAGGAAAATAACTGCCCAAGCCACAAAAATTTGAATCCAAATCTTCCTCCTGGTTTAGTTGAATCATAATGTCTCCTTTCAATGAATAAAGCATATCCTAAGTCATGATACACCCAGAGACATAGAGACATGTAGAAGATATCACTTTTTTTTTTTGCCTGTTTGACTTCTTTTTTTTTTTTATTGTTGTTCAAGTACAGTTATCTCCATCCCCCCCGCCATCATTCCCCCCTCCCCTCCCATCCCCTGTTCACCTCCTGTATGGAACTAAAAGCTGATGTTCACACTCCTCTACCCCTCTGGTCACTGTGGGAGGAAAGTGATCTGTTTCCAGCCAATAATAGTACTCCGACCTCAGTGTTTGACTGATGTGAGGGTGTGATGAAAGCCATGTCAGTCCGACTCCTCCAGGATTTTTCAAGTTAGAGGTAAAAAAGGTTGTTGTTCTTTGAAATCATGGAGCCTGAAGGATATAAAAGTGGGTGTGCTTGTGGCCATGGAGAAAAACTATGCAGTTGCTGAAGAAAATGAAGCAAGGTGACAATGAGATGGAGCTGTGTAGAACCCCTGGACTGGTCATTCCTGAAGGGTCAGCTCCGTCCAAGATTCGTTGAACCATATGAAAGTTCTATTTTTTTGTAGGTCAAAATGGTTAAATATCATCATTTTCATTTCATTCAACCAAATATACAAGTTAAAGGACCACTCATCAATCTTATCCATAACCTTATGAGATTTTTCCAGCCTTATTCCTGTGATAAATGGGGAAATGAAGGCCCAGAGACTTCAGAGGACTTGCTCAAGGTCAGTACTAATGTCAAGTAATGCATGTTTTTGAATTTTGGTCCAGGACCCTTTCCTTTAAGCATAATGAGTCAAAAATTTAAAATCAGTCATTTTCAAATTGGTACACCAGTTGCTTTTCACTACTTGTTTTGTTTTTAACTTAAACTTTTTATTTCCATATCAAGTATAGGGAAATATGCTGTTATGACTCAAGGCAGGCAAATTTATTTGTTATAAACTTTTCCAGGAAAAATAATCTCTAAGTTTTGACTAAGACCCTGAACTTCAAAACCAAAAGAAATAATCTGGTACAAGTTAAACACATGGTAATTTTTCAGGCAAAATTTGTACGTAAAAATTCTGACTACCTACATTTTTCTTCTTCTTTTTTAATCCTCATCTAAGGATTTTTTTTTATTGTTTTAAAAGAGAGAAGGGGGGTGGAGAGAGAAACATCAATTGTTTGCCTCCTGTACAGCCCCAACCAGGTATCGAACCCGCAACCTAGGTATGTGCCCTGACTAAGAATCGAATCCTCAGTCTTTTTTTGGTGTATAGAATGGTGCTCCAATCAACTGAGTCATCCAGCCAAGGCTCCTTTCTTTTTAACAGCCCTTCCAAAAGACCTCAAGCTTCAGTGTGTGTAAGAAACACCAGGAGTTGCTTTTTAAACGTATAGATTCCTGAGCCCCACACCATAGCACTGAATCAAAGTCTCTGGGGTGGGAGGTCTAGGACTTTTCATTCTAACAAGCTTACTGGATGTTCTTATACACACTGAAGTTTAAGCAGTTATGCCTAAAGTATTGCCATTCTCAGGGATTCTGTCACTCCAAGAGGAGAGTGCTGAGAACATACCTTATAAAATCACGGTTACCAGTGGGGCTGTGATTTGTCATACAGGTATGTTGGGCCAACTCATCAGTTCCCATTAATTAGGCTATGACCTACTTATATACTAATGTGTTTCCTGCTCAAATCTTTGACCTAATCTACACAGTATTTCTAAAGAACAATAAAATATTTCTACCTCAAACCCCACATGTCTTCAACCAAGCTCATTTTTATTGGTTTCTCCAAATCTGCTTTCCCCGCTATATTATCTACTTCAGGTAATGGCACCACAAACCACCTAATTGGTTAAGCCAGAAAACTCAGATTTGTCCCCACTTCTGCATTTTGCTGCTCATCTGATTAGTCATCTAGTCATGTCTCACCTACTTTTCAAACATCTCTCAGATTAGCTTTCTTATAATCCTCATTGCCATTGCCTCATGGTCCTCCCTTAGATGCTGGTCATCTCTTCTGGGCTTTGGAAATAGCCTCCTAAAAGGCTGTCCTGTCTACAGCCTCATTTTTTCTGTAATCCGTCTCTCACATTGCCATTGGAAGTACATTTCTAAAATGTAAATCAGCTTTTGCCACTTCTTCTAAAGTGGCTCCCCATCACCTCCCAGATAAAGCCTAATCCATCCGCATGATATACAAGGCTCTTTGTGATCTGGTTTAACTTTTTGGAGTAAGAATCTCTTGCTATTCCTGCCTTTGGTGTCAGCTTCACTGAACATTCACACTATGCTCACTTACCTTCTGTTAAACTTCCGTGACTCCACCCTTCTGTTGGAACATCTCTTAATGTACATTTTTTTTTATCCTCACCTGAGGACATTTTTTCATTGCTTTTAGAGAGAGAGGAAGGGAGAGAGAGAAGCATTGATGTGAGAGGGAAACATTGATTGTTTGCCTCCGATATATACCCAGACCAGGGATCGAACCCACAACCTACATATGTGCCCTGACTGGGAATCGAACCTGAAACCCATTACAGGAAGACACGCCAACCAACTGAGCCATGCCAAACAGGGCTAGGGTACTTTCTTTATACAGGCTTCTATAATAGTACTTATCATTGTCTTGTGGTTATTTTGGTTACATGCTTATTATTCAACTGATCTATGAACTCCTAGAAGGCAAGAAATTTACAGTATTTACCTTTGTGTCCTCAGCATATGACATAGAATTTCCTGACTCATAGTAGGTCAGTGAAGGAACAAATATATAATTGACTTGAGGAAAAGCTATGAGTGAAACACTTTCCCTTTTATCTTCCTTTACAAAATGTGTTAAAATTATTTTCAAAGAGCATTTTTTATATTTGTAGTTTTTATATTTATAGTTTCTCTAATCCCATTTTTTCAAAAGTCTGAAAATTATAAGCCAGAACTCATGATTCAAATCAATAGTTTTAGATTTCATTGAACTATCAAATATCACATTTTCATCATTTTAAAATGGCCCTAAAATAATATCTTGTTTGTGTTTATGAAGTATAAAATTTGGGGCTTTCATAAAATGTTTAACTCATACCAAACCAAGGACTCCCTGTGAACATAAGCAAAATTATGCCACTGTTATCTATGCAGAAAAGACACGATGACTTATTCTATAATTTATCCATGATAGATCCATTCTCAGCAAGAAACAAAAACTGGAAGAGCTTCTCTAACTATCTCAAGTCAGCATTAACCTGATATTCTAAGCACATCTCTTGAAAAGTTTGAAAATCAAAGGAAAAAATGTATTATTTCCCTGTATTCAAGATGGGAACTTTAATACAGTTCCAACTGTATTCTATTTCAACCCACACCACCTTCAGTCCCTGTACTGTAGGTATTCTAGATGTAGTTTACTTCTGTAAGTATTAAGCTGACTCTTCCCCATGTATTTCTAATTTCTCACCCAGCCTAACCTAGTATCATTGCTCTGCACTGCTAGTGTAGACCTTATAGGTAAAGAAATTATATAAATAAAGTGGGAAAAGAATGAAACAACCAATTTAGGAAGGATCAGTTTTATATTAAAGATCAGCATTACATAGGGTGCAGCAGGAGTAACACCACTGAGTGTCGCTGGTAGGGTACGTGAATGCCTCACATGAGATGGACAGCAATTCTGACATTTCACCTAAAATGTCACATATGTGCTTGGGTGTGATATTGTTATGTTACAGAATTACATGCTTATGATTTTGTAATAAAAGGTTTGTATGTAATAAGAAAGGGGCGTTATTTGTGCCGGGCCCTGCAGCTGTGCCTGTACCCTTGCAAGAAGTTAAGTTCCCTTTGAGACAATAGGAAACAGTCATTAACATAAATGTAATGAATTGTAAATTAAGTCTTAAGTTAGAAAAGAGCATATTACAAAAGAAGGAACATGTCTGATTCTAGGAAAGGAAAAATACACTGGTGAGTACCAAAAATGGGGTTATGGTCATCAAAGGGGTCGAGAAGGAGAATAAAAATGTCGGTACCGACATAGGGCAGTTCAAGAGGTCCTATCTCAGATAACCCTGAATACACCATCAAAAAAAGTATAATCTTTTTTTTTTAATGAAACCGAGTAATCCTTTAGGCTCTACTATAATCTTTAGCACTGCTGTTGGCTTTCCCCACCAGTTCTTAATGTTTTCTCTAAGAGGATATACTATCCTTAAACTCATACACCTTGGTCCCCAACCCCTTTAAGTGAATTTGTTCCTCTCCACGCATATTAGTTTAAAAATTCTGGACACTTGTTTCTCAGCTTCTGGGAGTCTCTTCTTTTCCTGTTTTGAGAGCTAGTTAAGAGATAGGTTTGTATTTGATCCAACAAGATCCTACCTTACTTCCAAGTTGCTTCCCCTTGTCTTTTCTTTATGAAACACAGCAGGCACCACAGACGAGATCTGGATGGTTGCTGGGTATAATAAACACCGTGTCTTTCTTTCACTAAGCACTGCAAGATAAACATTCTAATCTTTCCCAACCACTCGCTAGCTGGACTATAAAGCCCTTTTGTTTGTATTCAGAAGTGTGGTGAATTATTTACTTTCTCAGTCGTGGATAACTTAGCCACCAGCATCTTTAAAAGCAGCCTGAGATCACTTAAATTGTCAGTTTTTATAAAACTGAGCAGCACAGTAGAAGAAGTTACTAAATAACACTTTTAGAACAGAAAATTTGACAGCTGTTTTAATGAGTAATAAATCTGGTGTCTGAAAACATTGCCATTTATGGCATGACTTCAAGTTGCAGGTTAAGCCTGTTTTATTTTATTTTATTTTTTGTCATAAGTGTCATCACTGTATGTAGCTACTGTTGGTCACTGTCCTGTTATGTAAGGACTTTCTTCATTTTTTGTATAATTCTATCTTCCAATCTTGTTATTAACTTTATATACCTCTTTTTAGTTCTCATGTGAGCTTTAGGTTCTAAGATCTCCACATCGCTCTTCAAGCAGTGGCTGTCAGAGTTAGCATGTGTCGTGATGGAGGCTGCACTGGCTCTGAACACACAAGGAAGCCGGCCTGATGGTCCCCATGTACCACACACCAATTTACAGGTCAGGAAAGAGTGCAGTGATTCATTGTCCATTAATGGTCAGCTAATTTTTCACTTTGACCCTGCATATTTTCTGGACACGCTTTTATACAGCCGAAGTGCCTTGCTGACTTTTTGATTTTTGGTTTGTCATTGTTGCTTTGTATCGTACCTGCCCCTACTCACTACTGTTTTCTTTGTTTCCGACACTTCTCTGTTTGCCAAGGTCATTTTGAATTCTGATGTTGCTTTCTGGTTCACGGCGATCCATTATGAGACTCTTGGGAACTCTGCTTCTGTCCTTTCACCCAGGCCCACATTAGTTTCACAAAAATTTACTTACACACCAGCAAACATCAGTGAAAATATCTTGAAGGGAGAATCTCACTGACACTTGCAATGAGCTGCATAAAATACCTAGGACAATCTAAAGAAGAAATGTGTAAGGACCACATGAAGAAAAATACAGAGCTATGGAGCAAGCCTGACTGGTGTGGCTCAGTCAGTGTGTTGGGTGTCCTCCTGCAAACTGGAAGGTCAGGGCATGCGGCTGGGTTGCGGGGCCAGGTCCCCATTTAGGGGCGTGTGAGAGGCAGCCCATTGGCGTTTCTCTCCCTCTCTTTCTCCCTCCCTTCCCCTCTCTCTAAAAATAAATAAATCTTTTTTAAAGAACTTAAAAGAAGAACTACTGAGTATAAAATAATTTTTCCAGAGGACTTGTCGCTGGGAAACACTTAGTATTCATCCACGGGGCATTATGTTTGAATTAAGCAAACGAATGCCGGAGTCCGAGCTGTGCTCCGGTGGAGGAGCTGTGGCTGGGGAGCCACAGCAGCTTTGTGACTCCTTGCTCTCTCACTACACAAAATCAAGGACGCTTGGAGGTTATCATGCCACCTACAGCCCAGTTACAATAGGAACAGTGATTACAGTGAGCATTTGGTCAGGTTGCAGTGTTTCTTGAAAGTAATAGTTTCTAGTTTCACTTCGTGAGAAAATATAGGAAATTTTGTTCAGAAATTAAAAAGTCATTATGAACTCTCATTGATCAATGTTAAATGTGCTTATTTAGGCCAATAATCATTTGTCTTAAAGAATTACACTTTAAATATGTAACAAATTGGACATTTCAGCTTCAATGTACTTAGTTAAAAACAAAAACAAAAACAAAAAACCTTCACATGGCCCCCTTTTACATGACAAAACTGATACCTCTGGTATCCTGAACTGAGAAACAAGTTTTTGAGATACCTTAGATTTCTCCAGTAGTTCAAAATCTTAACATTTATAATCATTATAGATAGAAATTTTCCTTAAGACTGTAATATATTTTCCTAAATCTGTGAACAGAATAGTTAGGATAAAACTTAAGTTTCATTTGATGTCATAGATTTAACGGGCCATGGGGGAACAAATGGCTTTTTGTGTACAAATTCTGGCTCTGCTCCTTAACAGCTGTCCACTTCGGGCAAGCCGATCGACCTTTCCGAGCCTTAGATTACACGCAACCTGAGTTACTTACTTTTCCAGGTTGTTGTGAGTACATGAGAGAGAAAATCAGAGTATGGATTGTACATTATTAAATGTAGAAGTATGGCTTTACGTTGAATTTGAGGTACAAGAGGGAAAGAGAACTAATTTTTTTTTGAGCAATTGTTGTGTGCCAGGTTCTCCACCTGTTGTCTCCACCGGTATTTGTAACAACCTTCAAAATGGTTATTTTTCCCATTTTATAGATGACATATTAAATTTCAGAGTAGTTGTGTAACTTGCTCTTTGTAACAACGATGAGAGAATGAGAATGAAGTGGGTAAATCAAAGTCCAGAAGGATAACTTGCATTTGCCCTGGTCATATAAGGGAACAGACTGAGATTTAAACAGTCTTTTTTTTTTCCCACTGTCCATTCATTGTTTTTTGTTTTGTTTTTTAATTTTTAAGTTTTCAGAGTTTTTTTGCATCAAAGAGGAAGTATATGGCTAGATATGTCTTGATATTACAGAGTTAATATTAATTTCAAAAGTGTTATAGTGATATTATGGTTATCAAATTTTTAAGCGTCCTGTTATGAACTGAATGTTTGTGAACCCCAAAATTCATATGTTGAAATCCCATCCTCACCCCTATGTAATGATATTAAAAGCAGGGTCTTCGGGAGATAATTATGTCGGATGAGTTCATGAAGGTGGAGCTCTCATGATGGCATTAGTATCCTTACAAGAGTTAGGAGAGAACTTGCCTTCTCTCTCTGTTCTCCACCCTATGCAGATACAACTGGAAATCAGCAGCCTACACCCTGCCAGAGGGCCCTCACCAGAGCCTGACCTGTACTGGCATCCTGATCTCAGACTTTCCCGCCCTCAGAACTGTGAGAAATAAATTTCCGTTACTTATAAGCTACCCGATTTATGGTAATTTCCTATTGCAGTGCAAGCTGATTAAGACAATTTTTTTCTTTTAGAGATACATTCTAGAGTATTTACAAAGAACAGTTATGATTCCTGGAGTTCGTTCTTAAACTTACTTGGAGGCGAAGGGGAATGAGTTTTGGTTGGAGGTATAGATACGACAAGTTTAGCAGGAGTTAATAAATTTTGAAACTGGGTGATGAGATCTGTTTCTAAGTCCCCTTGAATCCACAGCCCATACACTGTTTTATCAGGTGGAACACCCAAATACCATCAATTTCAATGCCATTTTTCCTGGGTTTTCTCTAAATGAAGTAAAGTTATGATTGCTGAAAACCATTTATTATGGTGCATTTTTCCTATCTTCTGAATTTATTAACCCCCTGTAAAGAAGCCAGGCCTTGGAAAAGAAAATAGAAAGTGTATGTTTTCCCTTTGGGCAACACTCTGTAACAGCTCCAGCCACTCTGAGTACTGACTGATGTGGTCCAAATTCATGCAGCGCTTCCTTTGCTGGTGCGGAGACTTATCCTCAGCTGAAGCCACGAAGTTGTTGCTGAGGCTTAGTTGTTGAGATTGGAAGTGATTCCAAAAGCCTTCAAATGGCCATTTGTGGGAGTGTTCTACTTTAGGTAGCAAGCTGCCATTGGCACCACTGAAATATCCTCTCCTGAACTTCCTCTTGGGTCTCAAATCTGAATGGGAAATTGTCCACTCACGCATAAGTGGGTTTATCATGAAGTGATTGAAGCTTAAGCTTCCGGGCCCACCACCTGCCTGGCCTGCTTCCAAACCCCGGCAATATGGCCGCGTTATAAATTCAAAGAGCACCTTACTGTAGTCCTTACTGAAGAAACTGGAATTGCCCTGAAATCTTACAGGTGATTAATGCTAAAAACTCGATATTTTCCAAATTTGACAATAGTCTTAAAAACTGACTTTGGAAGTAATGAGCTGTGAAGTGGAAAGAAACTTTTCTAATCTGTCAGTAACAAAAAAATTTTTTTTGGATCAACCATTCTATAGGAAAGATGAATTATCTTTCAATTCCCTCTATAGAAAATATTATAAAGTGATTATCACTGAAAGATGTTATCAAAGACTATACAGCTGAAAACTATGTAGATTATGTCATAAAATTAATTAGTAAAATACTGTTATTTTTCTGGATTTGGGGATCTTTGTGGTATTTGTCAGCTTTTCAAAATGTTTAATTAGTTGTAACTTCTTTTCTCCTTCTATATGAATATTTGTTGTTGAACCTAATGCTTTGGATGCATATCTTTGTATTTCTTTCCTTAAAAGGTACTCCCCAACTGTATTAGCATCAGGCATTATAAAACCTGGATCCACCTTTGTAACCACCGTATTCTCTCTCAGCACTGTTCGCCTACTGAACTATTTTTCTCCTCCTGTAGGAAGTTGACAGAGCTCCCAAAAGGCTTTCTAATTCTTTCTGTCTTGGAAGAAAGGGGAACTCACCTTGCAAAGGAAGCACGGGACGCTGATCCCAGTGGAGCCAGGCAGCAGTACACCAGCATTCCCTTGTGTCCACTTATCTCGCGGGCGTTGGCGGGGTGTATTAGCACAGCGTCCACCTCTTCTCATCTGAGGGAGAGGGTCTGGGCTAGCCACAGGACTGGCCGTGAGAACTGGTTTCTTAGCATGCACCGCCACACATCTAGTTCTCTAGCTCTTCTGGTAGGGCGGGACACATGCCCTGCCATCTTAATGAGGTTTATGGTAGCTCCCCTCTAACTCTTCCCTTTTGTGGAGGCCATCTTTTCAGACTCCAGTCTCCCATCCTGAGACATCCTGGTCCCTACATCATGGTCTCTAGTACCTGGAGCACAAATGACTCCCAGAGAGCTTGGATCCATGACAGCTCTTCCCAGGACGCAGGTGCATTCAAGCACTGATTCTCATAAACTCTTAGCTACATTATAAGCATTAATAGAGTGTACTTAATGCTAAGTAAGTTTTGAGTATAGTAACTATTTTTTGAATTAAAAGCTAGGGAAACAGTGGGGAAATTTTGTGTCCCTATGGAGATTATGAAAATAAATGCTAAAAATCTGAAGTGTCCTGAAAAATTCAGAAATCATGTAATTAAAGTTCATTTTGAGGTAAAGGGATTAAGAAGTACAAATAGGCAGTTATAAAAATAGTCACGGGGATGTAAAGTAAGCATAGGGAATATATTGTAATATCCGTGTACGGTGCCTTATTAGTACTAGACTTACCGAGGCGATCACTTCATGAGGTATATAAAAGTCTAATCACTATGTTGTATACCTGAAACTAATGTAATATTGTATTGAAAGCAAAAAAATACTAAAAAATTAAAAAACAGTATGTTGGCGTTTTAAATGACCCCAGATTGTTGTACATTTTAAGTCTGCTCAGTTGCCCTTCACAAATGCTCTCTTCCCTCACTGTTAGATTAGCAATTAGCAATGGTCATTTCTTGTTACTCACCGGTTAACAGCCCTCTTCACAATAGAGATAGTGGTCTTGAGAGTGAGTCCAGAGTCAGGCCGTTTGGGTGGAAATCTGAGATCTGTCCCAGAAGGCCATGAACCCTGGGCAAGTTCTTTAACTTTTTTGTTCTTTGATTTCTTCCTAGGTGAAATGGCAGGTAACAACATACCTACCTCGTGAAGTTGTCACGGGTTCACGTAAACTGAAACTGCTTAGAACAATGCCTGGAAACTAAAGGGTGCTCAGCGGATGTTTGCTGTTGTCTTCATCCTTCTGATTTGTTATTTCAACTCTGCTAAGGATTTAAAAACCAGGTAATCAGGCTTATTTGAACTCCAAATAAGATCAGACTAAATGGCTTTTGAGTGAATGCCTGATCAACTAGCCCGTGAGGAAAGTTTTTGAGTGTTCGTGCAGCTGACTTGTTCAGGTAGGAAAAGCTATTTAATGAGGCATCATTCTGTTAAGAAGTGCTGCTTACCTAACCTGCTTCTGATGAACAGAATCTTGACCCTAATTACTGGTCTAGACAGAGAATTTTAATGTCATATAAAAGTATCCCTTAAGTCTTTATAATGACAACAGAAACATGAGGTGAAAATGGCTCTGCCTGAGATAAAAAGCATACACCTTACAAGCAGGTATAGTAAACCTAACAATGCTCTCAGAGCAAAACTTCCTATTCTGTGTGGTTCTGATATTGATCTCTAACATTCTATGTCCAGGATCTGGCGACACCTTCAGTCAGTAGTGAATAAAGGAAATGTCTCTGTCCCCTCTCAGTTTAATCCCCTTTTTCCATCACCCTAGTTTTCACAGCTTCAGCAGTGGTTTCATTCAGTTAGCTATCTATCCTTCCTTCTTGTTTTTCTAGAACAGATAGATCCATGTAATGCTGAAATTCCCAGTGCACAGTTGGCCTTGGCCTTATTCTGAGACAAGGTTCCTGTCTCCGGGGTGAAAGTGGGTAGAGATCATGGTGCCCAGCACATAACAGTCTCTCAATAAATATGTATGACACGAATGGGTAATTGCTCTCATTTTCAGTGGGAAGAGAATGATGCACATGGCCTAGGGAAACTCCCTGCAGTTACTCACATAGCATTGACCTTGAAATGTATTTTTTTATGCCATACCATCAAACATCGTTCTGGCTTCTCCAGCTAGGACTTGTATTGTTTAATTCAAACATGTAACCATCTATGCACGAGGCTATATATACACAAACTGTGTGATACTTAGTCCGTTGGGTCAGAGGTATTTTTTTGCTTGGTTTGACTGGATGGGTCACATTGTTCAGTAACAGATTGCGGATTGTAGTTGTTAAGCATATTAAATCTGTTTACATGGAAATTTCTATTTATTTTGCTTGAAATTCTGATTTCTTATTTGTTTATGCTTAATCTTTTCTCACAGGTGCACTAGCATCACGTACACTAATAGCAATGTTTTTAGTAAATTTTCTCTGCTAGAAGTTATAATAAACATCTGATTAAAAAGAAAGAAAGAAACAAAGAAAGAGACAAAGAAACGAAGAAAGAAACAAAGAAAGTAGCAGTTAAGAAATAAGTGACCTAAAATCAGGACAATTTTCAAAACAAACTTAAAGGTTTACCATGAGGGAAAAAATTTAAAATTTAGTTGCTCCATCTAGTGGTGAACTGTTATATGGCTTTAGTGAAGACATTTTATTTTTTCATGTTGATTTTATTTAGATTTTGTGGTAAGTAGAAAAAAGTATTTAATAGGCTATCTTATTGTGCCACTTAAATTAACAGAACATTTCTTCATATAAATAGAATTGTCACTACTTAATGAATCTAATTAAACTTAAAGACATTTGCTAACCAACTCAAATTTCAAATACATATTTCTTCCTCAATCTGCCTAGGAAGTAGCATTGATATTTATATCTATACCTATATTTTTAACCCATATATCATTCTGAAAATATAAAAATTTAGGCCTCGCATCACTTAATAAGGCCTAAAAAGTGCTCTGAATTGTATAAAAAAAAATCAGTCTTTTCAAAAGATATTTAGAAATCAAGATTACATGTGTTGCTGAATGTAATACATTGTGGTTAACAAAGGCTCTGGGTCCGGCTACGTGGGTTCAAATTCTGGCCCCAGTACTTACCAGCTATTGTGGTGTTTGTGTCTCAATTTCTTCATCTATAAAATGAAACTAATACTGCCCCTCTCATAAAGTTGTGAGGTTAAATAAGATATTACATGGAAAACACTTGGAACTATATCTGATTAAAAATAAAGTAATCAATAAAATCCTCCTACTGTCATTACTGATATTGTTTTGCATATTCATATATTTCTTTTCTTTTTAAATCCTCACCTGAGGACATGTTTCACTGCTTTTAGAGAGGGAGGAAGGGGGAGGGAGAGAGACAGACAGACATCGATGTGAAAGAGAAACATGGATCAGCTGCCTCTCATAGGCTCCCTGACGGGGGACTGAACCCACCACCTAGGCATGTGTACTGACTAGGAATTGAACCCACAACCTTTTGGTGTACGGGATGACTCTCCATCCAACTGAGCCATACTGGCCAGGGCCATATTCATGGATTTCTTGATGTTGAGTTGGTGTGTGGTTGAATTGTGCCTAGAAGTCAGGTATCTGTTTGGCAAGCCATTAGGAATCACTTACTTTCTTGACTTAGTGAAAGGTTCCCACTCTGGGAGGGACTCCTCCTTGCAATGACTTAAGGATAACCCGAGCACATTCTCCAACATTACGTATATGGTCAGTCATTTCACTTTCCCAGTTCAGCTTTTTCTCTCAGAATTTCAACACTTAATTGGGAAGGAGAGTTGGTATGCTTGCTCTTGGGTGTGACCAAAGTCTGTTAATTTTCTCCTCAGAAAATGTGAAGGGACAGAGTCCATGAAGCTATTTACATACGTATTCCAGGGGGGAAAAGCACACTGAATTAACTACATCGGTCTGCATTTTCTTTCACCCTTAGAAGAGTGAAAGAAAATACGAAAATACTTCCCTTCTCCCCAGATCTAAGTGCAGATTCCCTCCAGAGCACGGACTATGGAACCAGAAGTGCCTAGTTTTAAATCTTAGCTTGGCCATTTAATAGTAGGGCAACCAAGACAAATTCTTGGCCCCGGTGGGCCCTTGTTTATTGATTTGTAAAAGGGGAATCATAGAACTTATTTCAAAAGTTGTGCTGCACATCAAATGAATTAATATGTACAAAGCACTAAGAATAGGGCCAGGTATGTTGTAAGTGACATATAAGAGTTACGATGGAGTTGTTTTTTGTGGCTACTCATTATGCTGTGGAGCATGAAATGTATCTTTCTAGAACTTTCAAAGTCAACATTATCTAAGACTGATTCTTTCACTGTCACCTGTTGTGGCATTTTTCATATACTCCCTTCTTGACTCCAGTATTAAATATTCTTTGCTTCTTCCAAGCCTTTTTTCCACAGTATCTCTTTTTAGATAGTATTGTCTACTTCAAAACTCTTTTCTCCTGTTAATGCATTTTTCTCTAACCTTTTTGCTTCCTACCAGAAAACTATACAAGGACATGAAATGTGTTTATTCCTTATGTATTGATGATACCTTGCACAGAGCTAGAGCCACCGTAGCTTCCCAATAAACATTCATGAATAAAATATAGAGAAAAACCAGGTTGCAATGGCACCTGAAGTTTGTGACTGCCGCAGAAAAGAATATCCATGATTATAATTATTATTTACATAGTATCTATTAAATGCTAGGTACTGTACTAAGAATTTTATGTAGCGTTATCTCATTAAATTGCATCAACAATTTTGAGGGTAAATCTTATTAGTTTTATTTTACAAATTAGGAATCTGAGTTTCAGAAAATATAAACTACTTGTTCAAGGTGTCACTGCTAATGGCCATAACTCCTTTTCTTGAAAGAGCCCCTGTTGGTTATTGGACAACGCCATTTACTCCTCCAAGTCTGTCGGTTTAGGATGGGACCACATTTCTTTTGTCTGCTGTCTCCCGAAGGCAAGTGCTTTTGCCAAACTTCCCCAGACAATTACACATTTGAGAGGTTACAAATTCAAATATTTCAGTGGCCTTACAGGGAACAGAATTGATCGTGTGAGGATATGGGCTATGTTCAAAAGTTCAGAGCTGATTAAACTCCAGAAAAGCTAACACAGTATTGACAGACACTAATTTTTCAAGAGCATCTGGAAAACCTGAATTTTGTGTATAACCTTGAAATTCGAAACCTGAATTTTAAATGTTGGTCCAAAGTTTAAAAGAACTTTGCATGCAGGCCAAACAAAACAGGCCTATGGACCACACCCAGACTTGGGCACCAGTTTGCAACCTCTGACCTACACACTGAAAACAGCCAAGGTCTGGGTTCCTCTGCTCTGTAACTAAGCCCCAATCCTAATGACATGCACAGATATAAGCTGCAAATACCTGTCACTGGCGGGGGCGGAGTGGCCCACACCAGGAACCATAGCTCATTTATTGTATCAGCAAACAGTTTGCTGTGTAGAATTTAAAAAAAAAATTATTTTTCTCTTTTACCTGTTTTTTTTCCTTCTCTTATTTTGGCTGCTGGCTGTGACTGGGAGTCTGATAATTCCTATCTGCAACAAACTTAACTACATTTTGGAATAACTCCCTGCATCTATGGTGTTCCTGAGTAAATATTTTAAAATTTTAATTCTCTGTGAAGAAAAACAACTGTTCATAGTAATTCATTTGATAGGGTGAGAGACTAAATAGAAATAACGGAACCTCGTAGAAAGTTAAAAAAAAAAGAAAAGAAAGAAAGAGCTCCACTGAGGGAGAGTGGGAGATAGGGAGTAGACAAACATCCTGGTTCTAGTCACCTTAAATGAGTTGGTTTTTATATCTTCATCTTCGTTTCTGAACTTTCTTTGAATCTACCTAATCCTCTAACTATCCAGGCTAGACTCCAAGCTCCAGGAGGGTAGGGTTCGTCTCCCTTTTGTCACATCAGAATCCCCAAACTCTAGCACAATGCCTTAACACAAAGTAGGTGATCAATAAATATGGAATGGGGCATAAGTAGGTTTACAGTTGTGAGTACACAAAACAGAGTTTATTGTTTTATTATTA
The DNA here is from genome assembly GCA_004026545.1 of Mormoops blainvillei. Lineage (NCBI taxonomy): Eukaryota > Metazoa > Chordata > Mammalia > Chiroptera > Mormoopidae > Mormoops > Mormoops blainvillei. The sequence goes on from PVJD01002857.1 coordinate 86,831, forward strand.
TTTATGAATGATTGTATTGTTTTCCATATGAACAACTGTAAGCTTACTTTTGCCCCATCCTGCATTTGTTAATTGACTCCTGGATATTTCACTTGTATGTCATTCTGTCACCCAATCTAGTATGTCCAAATCTAATGTGTCTCAGAATCATCTCCTTTATGAACATTACTGTTTCTATAAATGGACTTAGTACTTTCTCATTCACTTATGTGTGGAAGCATCGAGACATCTTTGAAATCCATCTTCCCCACTCCCCACCTTGTTTCCCCCATCCTGTCAGTCACCAAGACCTGTGAATCCCTATGTCTGTCCTTGCCTTCTCCCTCCACATCACTCTAATTCAAGACCTTGTTACCACATGCAGCCCGGGACTATTGCAAGAGCTACTTAACTCTTCTCCTCAGATCTTGTGTCTTCCCCTTCCTAATGTATTCTGTTTATCAGAGGAAAACACATTTTCAAGGACTTTAGTCCCTTACAAAAGAGACTTTGTGCTTTTCCACTGTTTATTACTAAGTCCACACCTAGCTTTTCATTGTAAACCAGTAACAGTTTATTCAGACCTACCACTCCAGTCTTAATTTCCGTTATGCTCTTATCCAAATCCGCTGCTTTAGTCAGAATGGCTCCATTGGCAGGTCCTGAAAATGTGAAGCACAGACTTTATTTTTCTTTTCTACTTATGATATTTTCTTAGCTTCTTCCAGTTAAATAGATCTTACCCCAAATTTCTGGTGTATACTAGTTTTTTTGTGAGACAAATGTTTGTGTTTCTTTTCTTCTTCCAACCCTCCAAAATATGAATTTCCCTTACACTCTACCACACTCACTATATCATGAGTAGGGAATGCATTTTATATAGTTTTGTAGAGAGGTAGTAGAGTATTGTAGTCCAACATACAAAGTCTGGAACCAGACAACTGACTTCAGATCCTGGTGCTACCAGTCATTATCCAGGTGACTTCAGTTGAGTTACAAAACCTTCCTGTGCCCTGATTACTTCTACTCTGTATTCAAGATAAAAATAACATCTATCTGCCAAGGTTGCTGAGATATGATTAAATGAATCATTGCAGGTAAAACAATGCCTGGAACAAGGTAAGTAGTAAGTAGTAATAATAATAATTACAATAATGAAAATGCTAATTGTTTTTTATGTGAATGACATTTTTCATAAATGATTTGTTTTTTCAGGTCAGAGATTTCCATATGTTTCTTTACCTTGCAGAGTAGACTCACAGGAAAAGAGTGTGAGGATGCAAAGATTCATAGTGGCCAAGAGACACGGCGTGTCAGATTAGGCATGTGTCTCAACTTCTTTTTTTGTGTGTGTGTCTATTTTATGTTTATTTTATTATTTTTTATTGTATTTTTTCCATTACCATTTGTCCCCCTTACACCCTCTTTATACTCCACCTACCCTCTTGCCATCCCCAAAATGACCACACTGTTGTCTGTGTCCATGAGTCCTTTTTCTTTTTAGCTCCATCTCTCCGCCCCCAACAGCCTCCTCTCAACTGAGCTGTCACCTTGCTCCTTATCTATGAGTCTGTCTCTGTTTTGCTGTTAACTTGGTTTGTTCATTAGGTTCCACATATGAGTGAAATCATACAGTATCTGTCTTTCTCTGACTGGCATATTTCACTTAGCATAATGTTTTCCAGGTCCATCCATGCTGTTGCAAAGGTTAAAATTTTCTTCTTTTTTATGGTCAAGTAGTATTCCATTGTGTAAATGTCCCATGGTTGTTTTATTCACTCATCTACTGATGGACACTTGGGCTGCTTCCCTATCTTGGTGATTATAAATAAGACTGCAATGAATATGGGGGTGCTTATATTCTTTTGAAATAGTGTTATGGGTTTCTTCGGATACATTCCCAGAAGTAGCATTGCTGGGTCATAAGGCAGTTCCATTTTTTAATTTTTTGATGTATCTCCATACTGCTTTCCACAGTGTCTGCACCAGTCTGCATTCCCACCAACAGTGCAAAAGTGTTCACCTTTCCCCATATCCTTGCCAGCACTTGTTTGTTGATTTATTGATGATAGCCATTCTGATAGGTGTGAGGTGTCATAAATAAATAAAATATCTCATTGTTATTTTAATTTGCATTTCTCTGATGATTAGCGACGTTGAGCATCTTTTCATATGTCTATTGGCCATCTGTATGTCCTCTTTGGAGATGTGTCTATTCAGGTCCTTTGTCCATTTTTTAATTGGATTGTTTGCTTTTTTGGTGTTGAGTTTGATAAATTCTTCATAAATTTTGGATATTAACCCCTTATCATATGTATTGGTGAGAATGTTCTCCTATTCAGTGGGTTGTCTTTTTATTTTGTTGATGATATCCTTTGCTGTGCAAAAACTTTAGTTTGATGTAGTTCCATTTGTTCACTTTTCTTTTGTTTCCTTTGCCTGAGGAGATGTATCAGAAAAAAATATTGCTATGAGCAATGTCCGAGATTTTACTGCCTATCAGCTTCTTTGAGATGCCCATTTGCTTATGTAAAATGGAAATAACTTTTTCTTATATTTATATATCATATTAAAATATTTCATGTACAATAACCCATTTATTATCTGCCTTCCTACTTCACATATAATTTACTTGATACATGTAGGAAACGGAAGCATGCAGGTATATTCTTAAGGTGCTCGATAAGTGCTTTTTGAAGATGGGATTAAATGTCTTTCTTTCTACCCTCCCCTCAACATAAACCCTATGTAAGAACAATTTTTTAAAAAGTATTTTTAGTCAATAGTGTCCCAACCATCTTCTGGAGCACTCCCTCACCCCCCAAAACATTACTGCTTTTAGAAGGAGAAGGGGTAAATGTGAATAGAGACAACTGGTTCTATGGGATAATGAAATGGTACCTGGAGAAATAGTAGGAATTGCAAAAATCTCTTAGAATAATGTTCTAACTCTTGTTTTCATACAGTTTAGTTTTTTTGCCTACTGCTTATCAGGGTGACTACTGTCTCTTTTCTGAGGTAAAAATAGAAGCTAGGCTTAAAAAAGGGAGAGTCGAGTAAGCGAGGTATAGAAAACCAAATAATCATCATGGGAGAACAGAAAATCAGAGACCGAGACTGACAGAAGGACAATAAAGTTATTAGATTAAACATGAACAAAAGGTGGAGCCATACAAAATTAATGATTTTTTAAGGCAAGAAGCTGTGACTCATTTAGTCTTTGAGAAGCAGAGTATTATCGAAAACATAGTAAAAATAATGAGTACAGAAGAGTGTGTGATGTGGCCCACGGTGGGAATTCTAGGCTGGCTTCTGTGCTTATTATTAAGTATCCCAGCTCTCATTCCGTATTCAAACTAAGCATCCATAAACTTCTCTCTCTGGCAGGGCGAGACATAGGAAGATATTCAATTACCAAAGTAACTATGGAAATAGGAGGAACAAAGAAGAATTCTTGAAAGTCTCTGGGTAAAGATAAAAGAAAAACAGAATAAAGAAGATCTCACAGCAGGGGCCGTGACAGATCTCCGTATCAGGAAGTCAGGATGATGAGGTGGAATAAAGGCAGACCTCCACATCCGGGGAGATGGTCCATAGATTTCAACTACCCAGTTAACTTTGAGAGAACTTGCTCAGGAGAACGGAACTGGAAACATAAAACATAAATTAAATTCTCAAAGTCAATGATGCAAACAGAGTAGCAAGAATTTTAAAAATGGTCTTACATTCTAAAAATTTTATGGACCGCCTGAATGTCTTAAATAACCTGGGGAAGAGCCATCCTAGATTAACCAAATTCTAAATATGAACATTATTCCAACATGTTAGGAAAGCAAGCTTAACTTTTTGATAAATTTAATGGAATATATATTACACACACACACACACACACACACACACACACACGCACACAATATCTCAAAAAAATTTAAAGGAAGGTTATAGATTTCTGCCATGCTGAATAAAAGGCAAAAGGTACTTTTTAAAACAATCCTTACTGGAGGATATGTTTATTGATTTTAGAGAGGGGGAAAGGACAGAGAGGAAGAGAGAAACATCCAGCAGTTGCCTCCCACATGCACCACAGCTGGTTATGGAACTGGCAACCTCTCGGTGTGTGGGACTACACTCCAAGCAACCGAGCCACCCAGCCAGGGTGGCAAGAGATACTTTTTAATATATACTTAATGTAAATGCCTTATTGGAGTTCTTATTCACTTATTATAGTCTGAAATTAGCTGTATATTTTGGTAATGTATAGGTTATCTATTTTAACACAGCGAGTACCCCCAAAGTTAGAACTTTCCACATGCTTTATTATCTTCTTATTCGGCATGTTCAGAAGGTCTCTTGAGGCCTAGGCTTATAATTCACAGGATATCACTTTCTCCTCTTTCAGTCAAATCAAGTCTTAAGGTCAGTCCGTATTCAAGGGGTGGGGAAACTGACTCCTTCTCTCACGGGAGAACTAGAAAAAAAATTGGCTATTTTTCATCTATCATAGGTGTTTAACTCAATTATAAATGGGATAAGAGATAATGAAAGAATCTGACTTAAACTGAAAACTGCTAAATTATTACAAAGTGTTGTTATTATGGAGCTGACTCATTGTTTCTTCTCTCCTCCTCCAGGGTCATTTTGGCAGGTGTCTTCATCAGGAAGTTCAAGACATTATGCTGCTGGCATGCTGAGCCACTTGGAAGCATGTCTGGGGGCTTGGCCACGACTTATTCGTCCCTTCTATTCGGTATCTCATGTATGAGTCTGCCACCAATTCAATGACATAGAAAGTGCACTGAATTCCAGAAAGAAAGACTTTTCTGTGTGTTGTAAATCTTGTGGTAATATTTGTCATTAGCTCAAGCACTGATCCATAGTTCAAAGGAAATTTACACTCCAACTCTGTAAGACAGGCTATTATCTTCTTAACTCTTGGTACCAGAAGGCCTAAAGAAAAATAGTCAAGCAAAAAAAGAGTAAGGTTGAATAACCTTATTTATTCAGCTCTGTGACATCCTCATAAGAACTCAACAGTGACAACAGGCCTGAGGGATCAGTGACTGTTTGTAGTAGGTATCGTCATGGTGGTGACTCCACAATACAGGCTTCTCCTTCTCCAAGGAGCTTCCAATACACACGGATATGTCTGCTCCTTGCCCCCACCCTGTCAACTATCTCGATGTTTGGAAGGGGTCCCCTGGACTTGTTTCCGGCCTGTCATCTGATCTAAGTTGCACCCATCAGTTTGTTTCTCTCATGAACTGGGCATGTGGCCAGAGGAGCAACAGTGTTATTGGAAACCGTTGGTGACTGAGACACATTGCAGTACCCTGGAAGGAACGCCCCCTGTGGAAGAAATACATGCAGTTGCCTTAGCTTTCACCTTTTCCGAGCTTTGGTTGAACTCTTCCTTAGATTTTATAAGATATTCCAGTATTCTTGCAATTAATTCCCTGTTTTTGCTCAAACTACCAGAGTTGGTTTCTGTTACTTATTATAAAAAGAAACTTAACAGAAGACAGCCACCGCCATAGTTGAATGGTTAGAATAAAATGGTTTATCAGGATGCCATTTCATTGATTCATTCAATTATCATTTATTGAAGACCTATTAGGAGTCAATCACAGAGGTAGGCACACAAATAAGACAAGAGGTGTGGGAAGATAGTCATGCAAACTCTATGTTGTGATAATGTCCTAGTAGAGATACTTACAAAGTGATATGGGAGGAGAGATAAAATGAACTCTCCAGGTAGGTTGAGAACTGGGGTTAATCAGCTTGGAGAAGGATTGACCTGAGGACCAACTCAAAGCTATACAGAAAACTCAAATCTCATTACATTAGTGACAGCAAATGAAGAATTTCTACATAGAGGCTGAAGACCAGCTATTTTCAATATCAACTCAGCTCTGCTGAGTGGAAACGGATTTCAATAGCAGCATGAGAGACTTAGACTATATATGAAAGAATTTCCTGACAGTGAGAGTTGTTAATGTTAGGAGATTATAGACTCTTCTTTTCGAAAGGTTTAAAAAATAACATAGCTCTTCATCTGCCTGGGAGAGCACTATTGTGATGCTGTCTAAAAGTAGGGAAATGGGCGATAATAGTTCAAGGTCTTTCCTAGCTTAGAGATTTTGTAATTCTGCCACTTTTTAGAAAATCCTTATCAAATCAATGAAAAAATGAAACTACAGACAGAAAGATAATGCAAAAGAATGGAAAAATTATCAAATAATATCCTATAGGGGTCAGGAGTAAGGAGGAAGGAAGTAGAGAAACTAAAAAGATTTATTATTTTTATTTTAGATATTATTTAAAAATCACATAGTCTCTAAGTTGTTCTAGAACTCCCAAGTTGGGGCTCAACTAGTACCCAACGAGAGTACTTTAGTTTTGCCCAATTCACTTTATAACTGATCTCATCTTGTAGAATATTCTGTAAATGTTTATACATTTTTTATTTTGAGCAAATTTATAAAATAAAAACTGTAAAATGAACATTAGCTCTCTATATCACTCAAAATTTACATCTGTCCTTTTTAAGGTTAGCTAACTACATTTTACTTAGAGTATTTTTGAATTCTGCTTTCTTCCACGTGACTGATTTTATTTATGCTCTTTTATGTGCTGATGTATTCCTTATACTTGTCCACATTTAATAGCACTTTAGCACGTGACTCTGAATCCATAGATTTTGTATGCTTGTATGTAGTAAGTGGGGTAGCTAGAACTGAGCGTAGAGGACAGATGCCCTAGTCTGTGATGGGATGAAATCATTGCTGCCTCAAACCTGTCACTGGAGCCGCCTCTCCCAGCTAATTCTCCCTCCCTCCTTCCCTCCCTCCCTCCCTTCCTCCTTTCCTTCCTTCCTTCCTTCCTTCCTTCCTTCCTCCCTCCCTCCCTCCCTTCATTCCTTCTTTTACTTCCTTCCTTCCTTCCCTCCATTTTCTTCCCAATTTCCTCCCTTCCATTCTCCCCCCCTTTCTCCCAATTCAAGAGACTAACACAAACTTAAAATTAGATATTGTGTTCAGAGACTTATAGTCTAGGTGGACTAAATGTAAGGTATATGACTAGAAAATAAAGTCAGAAAATTAAGTTAGGTAAAATGACGTAGAATTTGCTGAGACCACAGAGCTTGGTTCATCGGGCAGGCATTAGGAAACAAACGCACGCAGCATTAGAAGGATGAGCATGAAAGTGGTGGGCAGTGGGAGGCTCTTGAGAATGGTAATCAGTTTAAAGAGTCAGTTAAAGTGGGGAACTATTCAAAATGATATTCGCATTAACATTTTATTTTACATTAAAACCCAAAGATGTACATACATACACCAATATTTTGATGTTGGGCCAGGGCTTTATTTTACTTTTTAAGTGAGGATTCATTGATTGATGTCCTAAGTTGTTGTTTTTTAGTTTTAGGGTTTTTGCGTTTGTCTGCTTTTTGCTTCACCCATAACCATAATGCACTGGCCTCCTTCCAACACTGCATTGTCCATAATGCAATGTTGGAAGAAGAAAGATTCCTGCGAACAGTTTCAAGTTCGCTTTTGCCAAAACTTTAGGAGTTCCATCTGTTCTGGACCTGGTTTTTAATTTCAGTATTTCTTAGCTTAGGGTGCTTCACCATATAGGTAGTGTGAATGCAGACCACATGCCCCTGTGTAAATTAGACCTGAGGTTTAATATTTTTAGAAGTTCCTGCTCACTGCCCCAGACAGTGCACTGCTTCCTTAGTTGAGAAAAACCTGTTTCAGGCCCATGTTGCATAGCGGGCAGACTTCATGACTCCTGAGCTCATGCGGGTAGCTCGGGTCCAGCTCCCTGAGGTCCGGTGTCGGAGTCCTGGACTCCCCTGTACCTCAGAGTAGGGATTAAAGACCCAGGACCCAGTCCTCTGTCCTTTATTAACTACCTCGTAAAATTTTAACTTGAGTTTCTGTCCAGTGCTCCAACTTTGAATTCTGTCTTTATGTCTAACACCTAGATAATTTTTCTTTCTTGGTTAGAATTTAGCTATCCGTTTAGAGTTTATTGTTAAATCGTATCCAGAATTTCTGTGTTTAGAGCCAGGGTAGGGGTGGCAAAAATGGGGTGGAAGCAGGGAGTGCAGAGGCTTCCAGAGGGATGAGCTGTTTCCATGGACGGATCTTTTTCAACTCCTTGGAGAGATCATCCAGTTTAGGAATCTGTGACTTGTTCATCCTAGCGTGTTCATCCCAGTATATAGCATAGATTCCACAAATAATAATGCCCAGCGTGTTCTCGGTGCTATGTTAACTGTTTTTCTGTCACCTATTATTTAATACACAAACCCTAAGAATTAGGAATAATTATAATGCTCCCTGTTTTGCAGATGAGGAAACTAAGACTTAAAAAGTTTCAATAATTTTGGCTGATAAAGCCAGTAGATGACTAAGTGAGAATAGCACCCAGGAATGATAGAAACTCTGAAAACCTATATCCTGGCACCCTTCTGGCTTCCCCGACTTTTTCCAAGAGACTAGCAAGAGGGTCTTCCTAGGGAGTTACAGTGCCATTCCTTATTCCATGATGACACTATCTGAGTTGTTACTTTTCTGGTAACATTTGATTATAATAGCTTATTCCACCTTATATCTCTGTCTCTGCTCCTAAAGAGCCCAGGGCCTTAAGTGACATATGCTTTCTAAAGGCAGAGAACAGCTAAATCAAGGTTAGTGGACTATAACATAAATGTTTTCTGGGTCCCAGCTCAAATAGTATCAGGAAGGTAAGCACTAAATAATATATTTTAGGACTGAGGGAATTTAAGGGAGCTTATGTGGGGAATTTACAATTTCCTTTCACCTTTCCTATGAAATTACCTGTATCTCACCTATTTATTGTATTAGCACCTAAACCTTTCTGTCGGTGCAATCCCTTCTCTGCTGTACTTCCAGCCTCTTCTCTACTGATTCCATTCCTATGACATTTAGATGTGTTAAGTCTTTTCTACTGACTTGAACACCTTGGCACCTTGTTAGATTCTCCTGATGATTTTCTTTACAAAGACCCTACCTGCCACTGGACTGTGCTGTCACCACTGCGATTGCTATCACCTTTGCCAAGTTCTCTGCATTGGCTGCAGCCCGAGTTGGAGCCTTGGGCTGCAGAGCCCTCTTGGCCCACACACTGAGTCCTTTGTTCCAGGGTACCCTCAGTGTTTCATTCAGATTGTGTTGTGAGTGATACACTAACCTTACCAGTATGCGTGCTATATATAGTCTTTGCTATCAAGTCGGCTTCCAGCCTTTGTCACGGACTGGAGGTGTTGGGCCTCCTGTGTGGCCACCAGCCCCACAGGGAACACCAGCACCAAGGAGTAACACTGAGTCAACACAGGTGACCATGCTAGTCACTCAGCTTTTATTAATGCAGGTTCAATCCAAATCTATAAGAACCCCAAAACAGTAATAATCGTGCAGAAACAATCAGCAATAATATCACACAAGAGAACTGGGGGAAAATGAACCTGAATCCCAAGAGTCCAGATCAGATCCAGGTCTGGGAGGCAGCCGGTCAGGGTCTTGCGAGGCAGAGTCTACGGCAGCTTCAGAGTCAGCTAGAGCAGGGTGGATGGGAGCAGCGGAGCGTCCCTGGGCCATCTCAGCTCCTCTCGGCTGTCTCAGCTGTCTGTTCAAAGGCCTTTGCTTTCTTTTGTACGGTGCGAAGCTGCATCAGCCTCTGATTAACACATGGTATTTTGTGCCATTTCAATAAGCACATGTCGATTATGTCGCTCTACTGCGCATGCTCCAGGGGTTGCATCATTCCTCTGAGGCATTGCTCTACTGCACATGCTCTAAACATGACTTCCCCGAGGCCGCCTTAGTTCAGTCCTGCTCTCCACAGATTGGATTAAACACTACTGTACGGTCATGGAGTATGACCTCCTGATGACTGCCAAGGGACCAGATGATACAGCGTGGAAGCGTTGGGGAGTCAGTTCCCTATGGGATAAACCTTGACCAGTGAGATTCAAGAGTAGCAAAGGATAAAATAAATTCCTAACCCTACTCCGAGGTGTGGTTTCTGCTACGGCCCTTCACAAAGGCCTGCAGATACACCTGCTGAGAAACCCGGTGTGTTTCTCAGTGAATGATTAGGAGATGAGAGTCAGTGCTTCAATGCAGTGGTTGTATTGCTTTGCATCTCTCCTTGCCTTACTTCCCCTTTTCCTTCCCCTCGCTTCCCCGGGCTTGCATTTCACAGAGAATAGTGTTTTCATTTTTACTTCAGGCTCTGTTTCCTAGAGGACTTGGGCTAAGATATCCATAAAATATTTTTTCTCAGCCCCACATCTTCCTCCATTCATTCCACTTACATCTATTTTTCTTTGAAACATTTTAGAAGATATTTTATTTTTACTTTTTATCTCTGTTTTCTTATCTGCCATTTATTCCTCAGTCTGGCTCCTCTTTACCATGTCTCTAAAATTGATTTTATCAAGGTCAATAATTATCTGTTGTTGTTCAATCCAAAGGATAATTTTTAGCTTTTTTCTTACTTGATCTGCCTGCAGCACTTGACAATGACCTCACCTCCTTCTTCCAACATTGTATTTACTTGAATTCTAGACAATGCACTCTTTTAATTTTTTTTTTATCTTCATCCAAGGACATTTTTTTTTTCATTGCTTTTTTAGAGAGAGGAAGGGAGTGTGAAAAACACTGATGTGTGAGAGAAACAACAATTGGTTTCCTCCTGTTCTTGCCTGGACAAGGGATCACACACACCCAGAGCAGAGATCGAACCCACAGTCTAGGTATGTGCCCTGACTGGGAATTGAACCTGCAGCCTGTCGGTAATGGGACAATGCCCCAACCAACTGAGCTACACTGACCAGGGCAATGCACTCTTGGTTTTTATCTTGCAAGTATAGCTACTCCATCTTAGTCACCTTTGTATATCTTAAATATTGATGTTTCCCTGGGCCTGTCTTTAGTCCCTTCCCTTCTCTTGCCTTCCCCATACCCACCCCTTCCCTTCCCTATCCTCCCCTCCCCTTCCCTTTTCTTCTCTCTGTATATAACTATCTCTGGGCAGTCTTATTCATTCACACAGCTTCAAGTGCCATCTATATGCCAGTAAGTTCAAAATTATATTTTAAATGTAACTTTTTTCTTGAGTACCAGATTTTTTAAAGGATCTGTCATACTAGATATATCCTCTTTGATGTCCTATAGACCTTTGAAACTCCACATTGTTCAAAAAATGAAAACTCAGCATTTTCTTCCAGCCTGAATCTGTGCTTATTCTTGCCTTCCCTTTCTTAGTGACTGGTACCTTCATTCCCACATCCGACGTTAGATGTTACCATCCCTCACCCACAACGTCAAGCCCAATTAGAGGGACCAATTCATCCTAGTTTGCCCAGGACTATCTTGGTTTTACACGAAAGTTCCCATATACATGGAACTCCTGCAATCCTTGAAAACTGGAATGGTTTGTCTGGAGCTGTCCCAGTTTTAAAACTGAATTCTCAGTCTCATATCTTGGGAAATCTTTCAGTCCTAGAAAAACCAGGAAGGTTGGTCACCCTTTCTTTTATATCCAATCAGTCATCAAGACCCACTGATTCTAACTAGTTTGTCCTGTTCTCTCCATCTTCACTGCCACTATAACCAGTATAAACCACTATCATTTCTTGTCTAGGGTGCAGCAAAGCTTTTCAGCTTTCTTTTTTTGCCCCTATCATTTCTTCCCACACCCCATTCTTTGAATTGCTGCTGGAGCAGCCTTCCTACCCTGTAAATCAGAGGATGTCATTCTTCTTCTCAAATTTTTAAAACGGTTCTGTATTTGCCGTAAGATAAGGGGAATTTTTTTTGAGATGGCTCACATGGTCTCATAACATTGCCCTGCTTGTTTTTCTAGACTCATCCCCTTTTCACTCTCCTCTTACATTGTATGTAAGCTCATTTGCCAGCTGTTCCCTTGACAAAAGCAGCCTTTGTTTTTATTTTACCTCCCCGTGGACATAGAACTCTTACTGTTATCACATTCTCTTCCCAAATCTACTTCTACTTCATGAGAAACATGGATTTCACAGGGGAGGTGAAGGGGATGTTCTATCACATGTGGCATAGTGACAACCTCCAATTTACCATTTGACAATATTTTCCCCAAAGTTTCTTCTCACCTGTGGCACTTGTAAGATTTTTTTTCTTTTTTTTTTTTGGTCTTTACTTTTGCCTCAAAGGAAAGCAGCCTTCATGGATCTTCTTGTACCCACCCTGCCCCAGGCTCTTTACACTCATTTCTTTGTTATATTGAAAAATTTGGTTTGGCCCCAGCTTTTGTTTATAAATGTTCACTCCTAACTCCATCCAAGGACTTGACAAATCAAAGTGCCCTTCTATTTCTAGATTCCATTGTTGTGTATTACCATCATTTTTAGCTTAACTATGTCCCCTAAGGTCTCACCTCTCATCCTAAGTAGCTTATTAAAATCTTTCTTTAAAAATTAATGTTACACCCTTAGAGGAATTATTCTACCAGTTGCTAAGAGAGTAAAAGTTTCTTTATTTTCTTACAAGTGTTTCAGCCCTACTGAAACAGAGCCACTCTAGTTTCAATTGCCTGCCGCTGAAAAAATCATGACTCCCCGTGCCAGAGTCTTATGAAAAGGAAAGGAACAATTTATTCAAAAGTTATACAGGATTAAAATAATGGCAGAATTTTTCTGTTAAATCACACTCCCATAAAAACAAAAGAAACACCCACAAACACACAGAATCCTGCCTCTCCTTGCCAAACCAGGCCAGTCAGATGTACCCTCTCTCAGGAAAAGAAATAGAAGTCTGTAACTTAGCTAAGCAGATTCTCATTTTAAAATTCCAGCTTCTCCCAGCTGTCCTTGCTTGGTTAGGTCCCTGCTCTTAATCCAAAACCGCATGGCCCCCCGGATGGTGGGCCAGTGGGGTCCTTCTGCATCCTTTCAAACTGCATGGCCAAGCCCACCTTCTCCAGTCCCAAACCCCATGGTTAAGAGAGCATGGCTGCCCCATGCTTGAGTTTACATCCTGGGGAGGATCTTCCAACATAACCCCATTTCCGATTCCTCCCACAAAGGGTTACAACTGCCAGTTGTCTGGGTTCTTCTGCCTTTCCTGGCTGCCATTGTCAGTCCAGGCACGCATGGCCCTGTGACATAGGAAGTGCCTCCAAGCGCAGGCACAGTAACCTGGGGACAGCCTCCTGGCTACATCACAGGTTAGAGTCATGCCCATCTCCTTGGCTTGAGAGCATGGCAGGCACAGTTATTAGCATTGTTAAAACACCCGCCACAGCCACATTCTTTAAATATGCAAGTAACTCTCAATCTGCTCTGCTTCCCCTTCCCCCAAGCCAGGTTAGTGGGGGATTTCCCGTTTTGGAGACCTCGACATTTCCTGTTACAATGCTGGCTTTTCTGCAGTTCTCATAATATTTCTTGTTCTCTGCTACTATGTTCTTGTATAAGCTGCCACATTGCCTAAGTACTTTACCACCATTTACCTAAAAACAAAAAGTTGGCTGACTAATAAACATACCTAAAGTTATGAGAGTTTTTTCGTCTCCATGCCAAAATTAATCTTCAGCATCAGGAAGAATGGACTGGATTTTATAGATTGAACCAGTGTTACATGTAGTTCATGGGGCTTCATTTGGACAAAGAAATTCCTAATCACATCATGACTCATTTTTAGCATTTTTAATCATCATTGCATGATGAAATTCACTGCATTGGTGTTTAGGGGATTAGAAAGAAAACTAATTTCACATTTTGAAAGTCATTTTCAAGACCTCCAAATAAGGTTGGTTTATAAAGGTCATGAAAAAGGCCTAAGAATTATATAGCTCTCAGTGTGATTCTAAGTCTGAGAATCAGTACAATTAATCAAAACCACAATCCAAAGTCCCTTAGAAAACATTATGCAAAACATGACCATTATGCGCAGTCTAAGCAATCATATACATTACAGGTTGGTCATACTCAATCAATCTGGTTTCTTTTCTTGATAACATCCTTGAGTATACCTTTGTTTTTACTAATGCAGATTGAAGATTTTAAGATGGGAGTAGAATAACTTCTAGTGCACCATGGAGAGTCACACTATTTGGGTTTCTTGGCGGCCTTCCTTAGTACTAGTGACCTTGGGCTTCAAAGCTTTGAGAGTGTGGATTAACAAAACAAATATGGAGTTAGAGTTTAGAAACCCAGTTTTCTGTTCAGCTATATTTTCTTAAGTTATGTTAAACTCTGCACTTTCTTATCTTTAAACAATCTTTACATTCATAGTTTAAAGGAGTGATCTTCCCTTGTGTGTGTGTTTTTTTGTTTGGGTTTTTTTTCTTTTTCTCTTTCTTTCTTTCTTTTTTTTTTTTTTGCTCAGAAGGTAATATAAAGTAATAAATATAAAAATCCTTTGAAAACTAAAAATGTTTTGCAATCATAGGTGGGCCTGTCGGATTTATAAAGGGCAATCATGAGGAGATTTACTGTATCAATCGATTTATCCTTGTTACTATTCAATCATTTATCTACCTGATTTTCCCCTCCGTCTTCAACAAATATTGATAAAGCACTTAGTATTTGCCTATAATAGGTGTGATCTCTGTCCACATGGAACTTACACTCTTGTGTAAATAGTCAATAAGCAATTTAAATTTAGATTGATAAAATCTGTAATTGCGAAGGGAACTGTGGCATAGTTAGATGAGCTAGAGTGGTGGGTAGGAAGCGTTTTTCACAAAAAGTGATGTCTAGGGTGAGAGCTAATGCTTCAGATCTCATAGGAAAACATGGGAAATATTTTAGGTTTCATGGGAAGTATGGGTAACAACAGGGCAAAGAGAGGTGATAGAATACATGAGAGAACATTGTGTGCAAAGGCCCTGGAGCAAGAGTAGTGTGGTTCAACAAAAATTTCAAGGTAGCTATTCTGCCATGTAAAAAACCTCCATTCAGATTGTTTATGAACAATGTAGTAACTAGTTCCATAGAATTCCTGAAGTATGAAAGGGGTGGGATTTATCTATTTGTGGCTGGTTTTTGGCCTCGAGTCTTTTATATTGAATTGCACCATCCCTGGCAGCTCTCTTTGCCTTTTTTACAAACAGATCGTTGGGCAATGGATTACTAACACTTCAAAACTTTTGGTGTTTAAGACATGACAGTTTGACTTGAAAATCAGAAAATTACTAACTCAATAATAATATGCTCATCTCTTCTCATTTTAAGGAAGAGGAAACTATATCTCAGAGAGGCTAGGTATCTTTCCCTAGGTTATCCAGCTATTAAATTGCAGCTATTAAGTGGAATATAGGCTAGTCCTGGGACAATTGTCTCCTCATATTAGAATCAGGAGCAACAGGACCATTATAGTATAAGATAAAGAAAAAACACAGAGGCTCAATACTTTCTTTAACAATACAGGACAACAAAACAACTAAGACTCTTATCACAGATACAAGTTGTTATCTTACTTAAGTGACCAAGCCTTCTAATCTGAAAAATGTTGCCAGTATTACCTGACATAGCTCCTTTCTGACATTCTATTATTTGAGTAGATGAGTCTGGAAAGCATGATGGTCTCCTAAAGTTCTCTTAAAGTTGATAGTTAGTGAGCACAAAATAAGTTCCTAGGCAATAGTTAAGAAAGATAGGAACCTGGAATTGAGGACTAAGGAAAAAACAAATACAGTGGGACTTTCCTAAACCCAAATACAAACTTTTATTCACCAAGGACTGTCAGCTTATACATCCTAAGAAAACTGAGTAATCAAACATGGTCAGAATGATTGTCAAGCATCTCCAGCCTTGACTCACAACTAATCACAAGAATAACAACATAAAAGAAAATAGAACCCTTCTCCAGTCTGATTATTGAATACTTGGGTTAGGTATGTTGGACAAAGGTAGGAATGTCACGTGTGAAGGTAGTAGTGCCATTTCTAACGTCCAAGAACTATTACACCAAGAAACATTAATGATTCAAATCCCTGTAAACGCACTTCCCCTAGTAACAGTACATTCACCTCAGGCAATGGCAAGACTTCTGTTGTAATTGTTGTCCAAACCCTTCAGTGAAATGAAAAGGTCCTAAGAGTGAACCTCTCTTATCAGATTTTTTTTCTACCATAAAACTTTCTATATATATCCCTTAGGAATCTTTCAGTTGCAAGTCACAGAATACCTAACTGAAATTTGTGTAAGCAAAGCATCATTGGCCCATATACTTGAAAGGGCCAGAGATAGGGCTTGTCATAGGTGCAGTTTAATCTGGGGGATCAAATGCTGGGTTTCTCATCGCCCCTCATCACTTTCTTTGTGTGTCAGTTTTATCTTTGTGTTCCTTCTTTAATGAAATAAGGTGGCAGCAGCATTTTTGAGCTTCATACCTTCACCTACAAACTGCGGTGGAATAGTAAAAGCTTTTCTTTCTTGGAGTCAGTCACTATGGCCAGGAAGTTGGGGTTGTGAGGTTTTGCTTAAGTCAATCAGGGTCCTCCATGGAGGTGGGGAGTGAGATCATTCCCATCCAACTGACTTGGTAGAGAACTGGCATGGACAGGTTCCCCCCAACCCCCACCCCCAAATTCTGATCATAGATGAATGGAGAAATTGATGCTAAGTAGCAAAGAAAAGATTTATGCCACCCTTGATTTTTTTCTTGTCTCTTTTTTGGCATTCCCACCTAAAAGAACTGTCAGTCAAGTTTAGTTTCCGTATTGGTTGAAATATAGTTTCAGGTGTATGTTATAGAGATTCAAAACTAACTGTATGTTAAACAAGATAGAAGTTTTTTTCACTCTCATTTAAAGTCTGAGATGATATGGTGGCTCTGTGTTATGAAATTATAAAGGACTGGGCTCCCATCTTGCTCTGTCATCTCCTGGTGTTGCTTCCATCTCTGTGATCCAACATGCACCACTCCTGTGTCTCAATTTCAGCCTGACAGAGGGGCAAAGAAGGGGAGGATATGTCTCTTCTCTTTAAGTCAGAATTTGTAAACGTTGTCACCATTGACATTCTGGGCCAGATAATTCTTTGTTGATAATTCAATATCCTGTGCATTGTAGAAAGTTTAGTAGCATCCCTGTCTCTACCCACTGGGTGCCAGTAACATCCCTCTTCCCTCAGGTTGTGACAATCAAAAATTACTCCAGACTTGTCAAGGAGTGACAATCAAGTTGTGACACCCAAAGTTGTGACAATCACCAATAACTCCAGAATTGTCAAATATCCCCTGGGGGTGAGAGATATTTCACTTCTGCTCACATTCTTTGCGTAGAACCGAGTCACATGGTCATTCATAACTACAAGTGGTTCACCCTTTTCTTTTTTTCTTGATGGTTTTCTGCCATCAAAAATGAGACCATTAGCATTCTCTGCCTTGGTGTTCACATATGAGTACGTCATTCCCTGTTAATATCAACCTAGGGAACAATGACAATAACAAACAATAATTATTGAACTTTTACCGTCATCCACCTCCAGGATACCATGAAATTTTCCCCTAATGTTTGTGAAAACCTTTAAGATGCATTTCATATTTGTGAACGTTCTTTTAGACTTTAACTATGGAAAACTTGGAAATCCATGAAGCTATATTTAGGCATCTTGCAAATGATGTTTCCACTGGTGTCCATTTTGAGAGCACTGAAGTCTGTGTCAAGGACAAGTTCTAGTCACTCTCAAAGCTTTCTCTCCAAAGCTGTTGGTTGCGGCTTCATTCCTGCCATCAATGCTGAAGTCATTGGTGCCACCTCAGGCCACCAGCCATTTGCTGCATTATAAATCCCTTCCCACCCCCAATCTTTGGTCTTGTTGAAGTACTAAAGAGGGCTTTCAACACATCATAAATACTTTTGTGAATTTAGCTTTTTCACATGTCTTCACATATCTTTTTCTTTCCTCAGTAATCACTGCAAGACTGTAGGTATTGGGATGGAAGACCATTCTGAACAACACAAACCCTGATGTGCTCAAAATCATTCTTCCATTCTCTGATGATTGAAACATTGTCATTGAATAAAGCTTATATACTTGACACCTCTCTCAGCACAATTATTTCTCAGTCCCACACATAAATAGGCTTCAGGTATAATGTACTATTAGTTTTCCTGACCAGGCCGAATATGCGGAGATGCAGTTTAGGCTCAAATTAGAATTTTTGCTGTTTATTCATTTATTTACTCATTTTAGTCATTCATTATTTTCACTTATTTATTCAATCAATATATTTATTGAATATCTACTACATAAAGACATGTTCTGGGTCTTAGAGTTGCAACTGTAAGCACCACTGACGTGACCTTCACCTGTACAATCTATCAGGTGCTGTGGTGACAGCTATCTCCTCCTCCACATTATCCGTTTGTGGATTGTATAGTTTGTCCATTTTTCTTTGGAAGTTTGTAGGTTAGACCAGTACATCTTTGTTATCCATTGCTGTGAGTGGTGTGTACTAAGGCAATTCAATATTTGTATAGGCCAATCCTACTGATGAAAATTTTCTGAGACAAAAGGTAAAAATCACCCTGTCCCACATTCTCAAGTTAAGCAGAATGTCTGAGTTATTAGGAATCTTGAATCCTCTACTATTTTCTGAATTTGCACTCCTTTTTCTCCACGAGCTTCGATCAGACTGAGGATTAACTACATTGCAACGTGTGTAATTTGCTCTGTGAGAGCTCACCATCTGAAACATTTTTTACATTTTTAGAAATATTAAAAATTTTCTTATTGTGGCAAAATATACCCAACCATTTTAACGATTTTAAATGTATAGTTCCGAGGCATCAAGTACACTCACATTTTTGTACGATTAACGCCACCACCCGTCTGCAGACGTTTTCACCTTCCCCGCTGAGACTCTAGGCCCACGAAACGGCCAGGCCTCTTCCCCGCTTTTCTCCAGCCCCTGGCAGCCACGGTTCAACTTTACATCATTATACATTTGAACACTTTGGAACCTCATGTAAGTGGAACCATAAGGCATTTGTCCTTTTGTGACCGCCGTATCTCATTTCGCATAAAGCCTTCGAGCTTCTTTCACACGTACATTAGAGTTTCCTCCCTTTTTAAAAGTGAATAACATTCTACTGTATGAATATACCACACTGTGTTTATTCATTCATTGATAAACTGAAAGGCTTTTTTTCTGCCTTTAGGTAGTGTCTCACCTTGAACATTAAGACCTATATGCCCCCAAATCTTGCAGTAGTAATTGTAAACACTTTAAGTGAAAGCATTTAGTTCTGTGGCATTAATGAACTAAGCTATAACATCTGCAGTTGCCACTCAAGAAGAAAATGTAATAGGCTCTGGTCGAGGAGTCCATTTGGTTAGAGTGTCGTCCTGATGCTCCAAGGTTGTGGGTTCAATCCCTGGTAAAATCGTTGTTTTTTCCTCTCCCTCTCTCTTTTTAGAAATCAATAAATAATAAGAATTTTAAAAGATGTATTTTTACAATAAATCAAATTGCTGCCACTTCTTATTAGCATTTGAAGTCCTAAAATGGGATTGTGAAATTATTGTTTTATGAAAAATGTCAGTTAAAATTTTTTAGCAATTAATACCATTAAGAATACTTTAAAATAATGGGAAATGTTGCTCTTATTTGTTTGTGCTGACCAGCCTGGTTGTCACCAACCAAGTGCAGATTTTAAAATTAAATTAATCACAATGAAATAAAATAAAAAATTCAGTTTCTCAGTCACACATTTCAAATTCTCTATCGCCATTGTCAGTAGCTACTTCATTGAACAATATAGTCATAGAACATTTTTTATCATCTCAAAAATTCTACTCTAAACCACTGATTGTGTTATCTGGGATTTTCTCCCCCTAAAGTCATTAGGGATCATTTAAAGTCCATAAAATTTATTGCCATCTAACAAAGTGTGATATTCTGAATGTTTCTTGGCTTTGCCAGCCTTCAGTCTGCAGTCGAATAACAAGACTTAGTCTTCTGTGGAGCAAAAGAACAGTATCAGTGTAGTCTGTTGCTTGCTGGTCACTCACCCACATGGCCACAAAGAGCTCAGTATGCAGAGAGGAAAGGTGAAACTCCAATAAGGGCAAGGGAGGCAGGAAATGAAAAAGTAGGCTCATTGTAAGTTAATGGTATTTTAAGTTTTTACGGGTTTTTGAAATTTAGGTTGTAACCTCTCACACCCCAAGTAGTAAAACTGTACATAGATGGAAACCCTTAACAATAAAGAACATGTTTAGACCCAATGCCTTTTAATGCTTTTGACAGGATACTTGGAAATCTAGCATAGAAAAAACTCTCTTGGGGATAGTAAATAGGACCTAATTACAAGGAAGGCAGACTGCTAGACTCTGTCTCTTCTTTTTTTTATTTTATTAAAAAAATTTATTGTTATTCTGTTATAGTTGTCCCAATTTTACCCCTTTGCCTTCTTCTGCCCAGCCTACCCCCTGCTCCCACAGTCAATTCTTATACTGTTGTCCATGTCCGCGGGTTATTCATACACGTTCTTGGACTAGTCCTTTCCTCTTCTTTCTACCAGTATCCCCCTTTCCCTTTCCTCTGGTTGCTGTCAGTCTGTTCCATGTTTCCATCCCTCTAGTTGTGTTTTGCCAGTTAGTTTATTTTGTTCATTAGATTCCTGTTATAGCTGAGATCATATGGTATTTGTCTTTCATCGACTGGTTTATTTCACCTAGCACAAAAGTTTCCAGTTCCATCCATGCTGTTGCACAAGGTAGGAATTCCTTCTTTCTTTCTGCTGCGTAGTATTCCATTGTAAATATACCAGCTTTTTGATCCACTCATTTACTGATAGGCACTTAGGCTGCTTGTAGCACTTGGCTATTGTAAATAGTGCTGCTATTAACATAGGGGTGCATAAATTCTTTTGAATTGGTGAGTCAGGATTATTAGGGTATATTCCAAGCAGTGGAATCACTGGGTCAATTGGCAGTTTCAATTTTAATTTTTTGAGGAAATTCCATACCGTTTTTGACAGTGGCTGCACCAGTCTGCATACCCACCAACAGTGCACTAAGGGTTCCATTTTCCTCCACATCCTTACCAGTGCTTGTTTGTTGATTTATTAATGATGGCCAATCTGACCTGTGTGAGGTGATATCTCATGTGGTTTGAATTTGTATCTCTCTGATGGCTAGTGATCTTGGGCATCTTTTCATATGTGTATGGGCCAACCGTTTGTCCTCCTTGGAGAAGTGTCTATCCTTTGCCCATTTTTTAATTGGATTTTTTGTCTCCCTGGTGTTGAGTCGTATGAGTTCTTTATATATTTTGGAGATTAAAACCTTGTCCAACATATTATTGGCAAGTATGTTCTTTCATACAATGGATTTCCTGTTCATCTTGTTGATGGCTTCTTCAGCCATGCAGAAGCTTTTTAATTTGATGTAGTCCCATTTGTTTATTTTTCCTTTATTTCCCTTGCCCTAGGAGATATGTCAGCAAATATATTGTCATGTGGGATATCTGAAATTTTCTTACCTATGTTTTCCTCTAGGACTTTTATGGTTTCATGACTTGTATTTAAGTCTTTTATCCATTTCGAGTTTGTTCTAGTGTGTGGTGTAAGTTGGTGGTCTAGTTTCATTTTTTAGAGTGTAGCTGTCCAGATCTGCCAGCACCACTTGTTGAAGAGGCAATTTTTACTCCATTTTTTGCTCCTGCCCACTTTGTCGAATATTAATTGGCCATAGGGACATGAGTTTATTTCTTGGTTCTCTATTCTGTTCCTTTGATCTATGTGTCTGTTCTTATGGCAGTACCAGGCTGTTTTGATTACAGTGGCCGCGTAGGATAGTTTGGTATCAGGTATTGTGAACCTTCCTACTTTGTTCTTCTTTCTCAAGAGTGCTGAGGCTGTTTGGGGTCTTTTCTAGTTCCACATAAATGTTTGAAATACTTGTTCCAGATCTGTGAAATATGCCATTGGTATTTTAATAGGAATTCCATTGGATCTATAGATTGCTTTGGGTAGTACGGACATTTTAGTGATGTTAATTCTTCTGATCCATGAACACGATGTATGCTTTTGTTTCTTTGTACCTTCCTTAGTTTCTTTCTCCAGCGTTCTATAGTTTTCTAAGTACAGGTCTTTTACCTCTTTGGATAGATTTATTCCTAGTACTTTATTTTTCTTGTTGCTATAGTAAATGAGATTTTTTCCCTAGTTTCTCTTTCTGATATTTCACTGTTGGTGTATAAAAAAAAATGACCTCAATTTCTGAATATTGACTATGTATTCTGCTATTTTGCCAAATTTACTTTTAGGTTCATGTGTTTTTTTGGTGGAGACTATAGGGCTTTCTATGTACACTATAGTGTCATCTGTAAATAATGACAGTTTTATCTCCTTCTTTCCAAATTTGATGCCATTTATTTCTTTTTCTTGTTGGATCACCGTGGCTAGAACGTCTAGTACTATGTTGAATAAGGGTGGTGAAAGCAGACACCCTTGTCTTGCTCCTTATGTTGAGGGGAAAACTTAGTTTTTGCTATTATGTATGATGTTGACTGTAAGTTTTTCATATATGACCTTTATTATGTTGAGGTATGCTTTCTCTGTTTCCATTTTGCTGAGTATTTTTTATCACTAATGCATGCTTGATTTTATCAAATGCTTTTTCTGCATCTATTGATGTGATCATGTAATTTTTGTCCTTCATTTTTATGTGACATATTACATTTATGGATTTGCAAATATTGTACCATCCTTGCATCTCTGGGATGAATCCCATTTGATCATGGTGTATGATCTTTTAAATCTATTGCTCTATCCAAGTAGCCAATATTTTTGAGGATTTTAGCATCTATGTTAATTCTTTAGTTCTTCTTTATAGTTTGTTAAAATTCACTTGTGAAGCCATCTGGTCCAGGACTTTTGTGTGCCTGGAGTTTTTTTTATTACTACTTCAATTTTACTAGTTGTTATCAGCCTATTCAGGCTTTCTGCTTCTCTTGATTCAGTTTTAGAAGATTATGTGTTTCTAGAAATTTGTCCATTTCACCTAGGTTGTCAAATTTCTTGGCATATAGTTGTTCATAGTAATTTCTTACAATTCTTTGTATTTCTGTGTTATCAGTTGTAACTTCTCTTTTGTTTCGGATTTTATTTATTTGGGTCCTCTCTATTCTTTTCTTGAAGAGTCTCATTAAAGGTTTGTCAATTTTGTTTACCTTTTTAAAGAACTAGTGTCTGGATTCATTCATGCTTTGAATTGGTTTTTTAATCTCTATGTCATTTAATCCTGCTCTGATCTTGATTATTTCCTTCCTTGTACTCGCTCTGGACTTTGTTTCTTGTTGTTCCTCTAGTTCTTGTAGATGTAGAGTTATGTTGTTTATTTGAGATTTTTCTATCTTCTTTAGGTAGGCCAGTATTGCTAAAATCTTCCCTCTCAGGACTGCCTTCACCATGCCCCATAGGTTTTGGACTGTTGTGTGTTCATTTTCATTTGTTTCCAGACACTTTTTGATTTCTTTCTTGATGTCATTGTTAACCCATTAACTATTTAATAACATGTTATTCAGTCTCCATGTGTTTGAACATTTTTGAGTTTTTTCCTTGAAGTTGGTTTCTAGCTTCAAGCCACTGTGATCCGAGGTGCTTGATATGATTTCAATTTTTTTTTGAATTTGTTGAGGCTTTTTTGGTGTGTCCTACTGTATGTTCAACCTTTGAAAATGTTCCATGTGCTTTTGAAAAGAATGTATATTTCACTTCTTTGGGGTGAAAGGTTTCATATATATCAATTAAGCCCATTTGATGTAGAGTGTTCTTCAATGCTACAATATCCTTGTTGATTCTTTGTTTGGAAGATCTATCCATTGTTGGCAGTGCGCTGTTAAAATCCCCTATGATGACTGTGTTGCTCTTGATATCTTTCTTGAAATCTTCTAAGATTTTCCTTGTATATTTAGGTGCTCCTATGTTGGGTGCATATACATTTACAAGGGTTATTTCCTCTTTTTGGACTACACCCTTAAATATTATATAGTGACCTTCTTTGTCTCTTGTTATAGCCTTTGTCTTGAAGTCTATTTTGTTTGATATAAGTATTGCTACCCCAACTTTTTTTTCATGTCCGTTTGCTTGGAACATTTTTTCCATTCCTTCACTTTCACCTCTGTAGCTATTTTGTTCTGAGATGGGTCTCTTGTAGGCAGCATATATTCAAGTGGTGTTTTCTTATCCATTCAGCTACCCTATGTCTTTTTATTGGAGCATTTAATCCATTTACATTTAAGGTTTTTTTGATAGGCACTTATTCATTGCCATTTTCCCCCTTTGTATCTGTGCTCCTTTCTCTTCTTTTCTTCATCTTCTTAAAGCAGTCTCTTTAGCATCTCTTGCAATGCTGGTTTGGTGAGGTGTATTCTTTTACCCCTTTTTGTTTGTTTGTTTCAGAAACTCCTTATTTCACCTTCCATTTTAAATAAGAGCCTTGTTGGATAGAGTAGTCTTGGTTGCAGGCCTTTGGTCTTCATTACTTGAAATATTTTGTGCCAATCCCTTCTGGCTTGTAGTGTTTCTGTTGAGAAATCAGTGGATAGCCTTACCGGAGTTCCCTTGTATATTACTAGCTCTTTCTCCCTTGCTTCTTTAAGATTCTCTCTTTGTCTTTAATTTTGCCACTTTAATTATGATGTGTCTTAGAGTGGACCTCTTTGGGTTATCTTGATTTGGGACCCTGTGTGCTTCCTGGACTTGTGTGACTTTTTCCAAAATTTGGAAAGTTTTCTGTCATTACTTTTTCTAACAGGTTTTCTATCTCTTGTTCCTTTTCTTCTCTTTCTGGTATCCTAGTGATACGAATGTTATTACAGTTCATGTTCTCTTTCAACTCCCTTAAACTGTTTTCATTCTTTTTGAGTTTCTTTTTGTTTTGTTCCTTTGTCTGGGTATTTTTTTCTACCTTGTCCTCCAACTTGCTTATTTGATCCTCTGCTTCATCTAACCTGCTTTTAATTCTTTCTAGTGTATTCTTCATCTCAGATATTATAATTTTCATTTCTTATTCATAGTTTCTGTGTCCTTTTTCATGCTAATGTAGTTCCCAGTAGGTTCCTTATAGCTTCCACAGAGTTCCTTGTAGTTCTCATTGAGCTCCTGAGCATCCTTATCACCATTGTTTTGAACTCAATGTCTGATAGATTGCTTGCCTCAATTTCATTTAGCACTCTTTGGGAGGATTCCTCCTTTCCTTTTAATTGGGGGTTGTTTCTTTGTCTCCTCATTTTAGGGGACTCTTTCTTTGTTTCTGCATATCAGATTGATGTGCTTTGACTTCCTGCCTTTCTGTGGTGGCCTTTGTATGGTAGGAGACCTGTGGGACTCAGTGGTGCAGTCTCCTGAGCTGGATGCTCTTGGGATGCCCTTTAAGCCATCAGTGTATGCTCTCTTCTTGTAATTGGGTTTTGGTTGTTGGGTCATTCTTTGGTGGGTTCTGAGCTGCAGATGGCTGACTGTGAGTCACACCACCCACCATGTCTTATATGCTGCTGCCAGAACAAAACAAAACAACCCAGGAAACGAAACGCACACCTGCAAAAATAAGCTCTACCCACAACCACACTATCAACAACAAATGAGCAAATAGTAATAATGATGGCAAAAGATTAAGAGTATTATAAGAAAGGAAAGTGAATATGAGATGACTAATGGAAAGAAAAATGATTTTGAGAGGGTAGAGGGAGGAGAAATAATAAGAACAGGGAATAGAAATAAGGTGAAGAAAGAGTTTACATCATAAATAAAAAAGGGAGGGAAGAAGGCAAAATGAAATAAGAAGAGGGAAGAGTATAGTTAGTATGAAGTTTAAAAAAAATAAAAATAATAGTGAAAAAATGGGAACAAAATTGAAGAAAAACATCCACCACAGCAATATCAATGACAAATGAGCAAAGATTAATACAGGTGAAAAGAGGTTAAGAAAAAAAAGAAGCCCTGGCTGGTGTAACTCAGTGGATTGAGTATCAGCCTGTGAACCAAAGGGTCGCCAGTTCGATTTCCCAGTCAGGGTACATGCCTGGGTTGTGGGCCAGGTCCCCAGTAGGGGGCATGCAAGAGGAAACCACACATTGATGTTCTCCCCCATTTCTCTCTCTCTCTCTCCCTTCCTCTCTGTCTAAAAATAAAACAAAATAAATAAAATCCTAAAAAAAAAAGATTATGAGATGTTTAAAGGAAGGAGAATTGATTTTGAGAGGATGGGGAGAAGAAATAATAAGTGTGAGGAATAAGAAAAGAAAAAAAAGAAATTCAAAATGAAAAAAAAGGAAGGGCAAGGGGAAGAAAAAAATGGAGTAGGAGAGGATAACAGTAAAATTTGAAATTTCAAACACAAAAACAGTGAACATCTAGGGGACTTCTGGCCAAGATGGAGGTGTAGGTAGATACAGTTTATCTCCTCACATAACCAAAAGAAGGACAACAACAAATTTAAAAACAAAAAATAACCAGAACTGTTAGAAAATCGAACTCAATGGAAGTCCAACAACTTAGGAGTTAAAGAAGAAGCATTTATCCAGACAGGTAGGAGGGATGGAGATGGGCAGCTGGGACAGAGAGGACAAGAGGCAAGGCTGTGACTGGTGGACTGGGCAGTCCCACATTTGTGTGTGGATAAACCAGGAGGAACAACTGGGGAACGAGACAGACTGTGCAACCCAGGGTTACAGCATGGGAAAAGAAAGTTTCAAAACTTCTACCAGTAAAAACCTGTGGTGTTTGCAGTGGTGGGAGATACTACCAGTCTCACAGGAGAGTTCATCTGAGAGAACCACAGGGTTCTAGAGCAAACACAAATCCACCTACCTGGGATTCAGCACCAGAAGATCCCAATTTGCTTGTGGGTAGCAGGGAAGGGACTGGGAGCCGGCCAAGAGCCAAGTAAACAGCATTGTTCTCTCTCGGACCCCTCCCCCACATATAACAACACCAGGCAGTGACATGGGTTGCCCCACCCTGATGAGTACCTAAGGCTCCACCCCTCACAATGTAATAGGTGTGCCAAGAGAAAAGAAAAAAGTATGACCCAAGCGAAAGAACAGGTCAAAGCTCCAGAAATAGAACTAAGTGATGAAGAGATAGCTAACCTAACAGATGCAGAGTTCAAAACATTGGTAATCAGGATGCTCACAGAAATGGTTGAGTATGGTCACAAAAAAGAAGAAAAAGTGAAGGCTATGCAAAGTGAAATAAAGGAAAATATACAGGGATCCAACGGTGAAGGGAAGGAGACCAGGACTCAAATCAATGGTTTGGAGCAGAAGGAAGAAATAAACATTCAACCAGAACAGAATGAAGAAACAAGAATTCAAAAAAATGAGGACAGGCTGAGGAACCTCTGGGACAACTTTAAATGCTCCAACATCCAAATCATAGGGGTGCCAGAAGGAGAAGAGGAAGAGCAAGAAATTGAAAACTTATTTGAGAAAGTAATGAAAGATAACTTCCTCACTCTGGCAAAGGAAATAAACTTCTAGGAAGTCCAGGAAGCTCAGAAAGTCCCAAAGGAGTTGGATCCAAGGAAGCACACATCAAGGTACATCATAATTACATTGCCCAAGATTAAAGATTAGGAGAGAATCTTCAAAGCAGCAAGAGAAACGGAGACAGTTACCTACAAAGGAGTTCCCATAAGACTCTCAGCCGATTTCTCCAAAGAAACCTTACAGGCAAGAAGGGGCTGGAAAGAAGTATTCAAAGTCATCAAAGCCAAGGAGCTACATCCAAAATTACTCTATCCAGCAAAGCTATGATTTATATTGGAAGGGCAGATAAAGTGCTTCCAAAATAAGGTAAAGTTAAAGGAGTTCATCATCACCAAGCCCTTATTACATGAAATGCTAAAGGGACTTATCTAAGAAAAAGAAGAAGACCAAAACTATGAACAGTAAAATGACAACAAACACAACTATCAACAACTGAACCTAAAAAAACAAAAACAAAAATGAAGCAAACTGCTACAACAGAAACAGAATCACAGAAATGGAGATCACATGGAAGGTTATCAGCGGGCAGGGGGAGTGGGGAGAATGGGGGAAAAGGTACAGGGAATAAGAAGCATAAATGGTAGGTACAAAATAGTCGGGGAGGTTAAGAATAGCATAGGAAGTGGAGAAGCCAAAGAACTTATATGTACGACCCATGGACATGAACTAAGTGGGGGAATGCTTGTGGCGGGGGGTGCAGGGTGGAGGGGAATAAAGGGAAAAAAATAATGAGACAACTGTAATAACATAATCAATAAAATATATTTTAAAAAATAGTGAACATCTAGGAATAAAACTGAAGAAATGCAACAACAACCACCATATCAACAACCAATGAGTAAAGGTTAATAAAGGTGGAGAGAGAATAAAAATATTATAAGAAAGGGAAAAACAATGCGAGATGACTAATGGCAAGAAAAATGGTTCTGGGAAACTGGAGGGAGGAGGAATAATAAGAGTGTAAAATAGAAACAAGTTGTAAAAAGAGAAAATTAAAATTTAAAACAAAAATAATAAGAGGAAGGGAGAAGGCAACATGGAATAAGAGAAGGGAGGAGTAAAACATGAGATTTGAAATAAACTAAAATAAAAAATAGTGAAATAATAAGAACAAACTTGAAGAAAAATTACAAAATGTTAAAAATCCGTGCAGGAGAAAAAATAACACAAATAGTGAAGAACACCACTGTGGATTTTTTCTCAGCGGAGCCTAGTGTTTGTCACTGTCTTCTCTTTCTGGATCCGCCCCTGGTAATGTCAGATGGTGTCCTAGTCTAGCCCTAGGCAGCCTGTTGGAGAATACAAGTGATCCACAGCCTACAGCTGTCTCCTTCAGGCCTGGCTGGTCCCCATTGTTCTGCCTTGCTGGCTTTCCATCAACGCAGGCCCAGGAGTGGTTTATCTAATGTCCGAGAGCACTGAAAGTACCACCCCCACCTGACTCCAGAGGGGGCCTCTGATATGATCAGGAGGGTGGAATCCCTGGGTCACCTCCCTGTGTGGCTGCTGTTCAGACTTCAGGGAAGATAGTAGGAGTGTTTCCCTGGCCCCCCGCCACAGGTCTTGGTCTTTCCCGATTATTTCCAATGACTTATAGTTTCTGGTGAATTAGCTGTCCATTTCCTGGAAGGGGCCAATTGGTGTAAAAGGGGCAGCTCTTTCCTGCTTGGCAGTGATGGCAGCTCTATATAAGAGCTGAGGCTGGGCAGGGCCCTGAACATCCCATGTTGCACCTGCCTTTAATCCCTCTGCTCTGCTGGTTTCAGTGGATCAGGGCTCGAAGAATCAGCATAGCTCATAGTGCGGTACAGCAATTCAGAAAGGGCCCTTGCAGAGCTTCTCCTTCTTTCCGCTGTGGATATGCACCGAGCAGGTGGCTCCTGAGCCTGGCCCCCCTGATCTGCAGAACCTGCAATCTTGCAAGTGGGGGATAGGCATGCCTGCCTGTGAGGGGACCTGCCTGGCTGCAACAAATCTCAGTTCCTGGCTGTCCAGTCCCTAGCCTGCTGCTCTCACGGGCGACTCGGGCTCGAGCTCTTCGCTCTGCGTAGCGCCCTGCTGGCCAGCCATGCTGGGGCAGGTCCCACAGTCCCTTTAGCATGACACTTTCTGTTCTTCCTGTGCAGCTGGACTCAGAGGGACTGAACTGCGCTTTCACTCTCATTTCTTTGTTGGCAGAGGTACTGTGTGCATGTGCGAGCACGGCATTCCTGCCGAGTCTCACTTCAGTTCCTCTTTTAAAAGAGTGTCTTTGTGGCCCCCACATTGCAGCACTGAGCCCTGGGCCAGTTATCCGTGCACTCCACCTCCCCAAAAAACACAAAGTCTCCGGTCAGGGCTGTCCACATCCTACCAGTGCCTCCGACAGTTTTGGGAGATGGAGTTTCTCTCTGGAGCTCTTCTGGTTGGAGCCGCAGGGGAGGGTGTGCTGCTCGCTGTGTGTGTGTGGCGTAAGTCTCCCAGACTTTGTCCTTCCAAGTCTCTCCCAATTAGGGCTGGTGGTTTCCTTGTGTGAGGGCCCCACTCTGGGAGGGGAGGGAGCCACTAAGCTGCATTTTCTAACTTATCTCCCCTGTGCTGTGGGCTCCTCGCACAGGGCATTTCCCTCTCAACGTGTAAAATCTCTTACCAGGCGGTGCAAAGCATCCTTTGTACTCCTTGGCTCAAAAATTCACATCAGCTGAGATTCCATTGATTGTTCAGGTCACTTGTTGGCAGATCAACCAAAAATCCGTGCTGGAGGCACAAGCAAATGGGTTCAGCTTCCACTGACTTGGCTGCCACCTTCTGAATCCTGCCTCATCTTTAAAGAGGTGATTTCCGACCTTTCTTTGCAATTAAGGTATCCTGGTAGTAAAGGTTTATTTATAATTATTTTGTTATTCCATTTGTATGACATCCTGGGCTTTTAATGCAGAGCAAATAAATTTCATTTTCAGAGTTGTTGATATTTCTTTGACTCATTAGCACAGGGACCTTTCCTAACAGCTTGCTCTATCCCCAGAATTATGCTTGCCCATAACTGGAGCTCAACAAAGGTTCAATGAATGAATGGGTGTGAATACCCTAGACATTTTGGAAAACTGGGTTGGGAATTGTTCCTTTAGGAAAATTAATTTTCCCTGAATGAGGCTATTTTGATCCTATTCATCAATGGGCTTGCAGAGTCCTTCTTCAATTGACAGGGAAACAGCATAGGATAGTGATTAATCTAATGGACATAAATATGCAATAGCTTGGGTTCAAGTTCCAACTCAGCCCCTGATTAGCCATAGGAACTTGGTCATATATTAACCTCCTGAAGCAATTTTCACAATTGGAGCACAATAAAATCCTCAGGTTTTAAATATTAAAAAAATTAAAAATTAAACATAAAAGATTAGAAAAAAATTTTAATTAAAAAATTAAAATAAAAAAATTGCTAGCATTTTTGTGAGGATCAAATAAGTTAGAGCACACAAACGCTTCAGTATAGTACCTGACGCATATTTACCTTTCTATGGGTTAGCTTTATTAAGAAAAGAGGACACTTTAAGCATTTGTGGGAAGAATCTAGGCTTAGACTAAAAGTGAGAGGAGAGAGAGACAGAGTGCTTGTGTTACAGGCATCTAGGAGAGAGAGTGAGCTCCTGGCACAGCCTACAGACGACAGAATCAAGGAGGTGAAGAGGTGGTGCCATTTTATTGCAGAGCAGACAGCAGGAAGTATCATTGCTGCAAAGGAACTATTAAGTTCTAGACACCTGCTGAGTTCTTGACTGGCTAAGATGATTTCTGCTCGAAATAATCTTCCTCCAGATATCTGCACGGGCATCCCCGAGGTTCATTCAGGACTTTGCTCAAATGAGACTGCTCTCTATTAAGCCTGTTGAAAAGGTACCTCCTACTCTCTAATTCCCAATCTTCAATTATAATGATAATTACATACCCTATTTTACTTTTCTTATGAACACTTTCATCACTGATACTATTAATGTCTTTTTTCACCCACTATATTACAATTGTATGTGAGGAGTGTCTTTTTTTTTTGCTCACTATTCTAGAATATAGTGCTTGTTCATGTTACACCTACGATGAATTGTTGTTGAATTGATGTTTTTATTATTTGATGCTCATAAGAACTCTGCATGGTAAATGGCTTTAACTTCAGGCTATAGGGTGGGAGGTGAAATATGGTGCTCATAAAGGTTAAATGACTTGCTAAAAATCACATAGCTAATGAATCTTGGAACCAATATTTGGGATTTAAAAACAAATGGTCTTTCTGCTATATCGCATAAAGTAGTTTTATACTATTTTTCAAAAGGAATTGGGGACTTACAAATTTACAAGTTTAAGGGAAGGTGATTACTGATTATGCAAAATAAGACAAATGAGGATAAAAGAGAACAGAGATCCTATGTATAAAGTTAAGGAAATAGGCTCTCTCTGACATCTGAGAGGAGACACTTTTTTTTTTTTTTCTGTGTCCAAGGAAGCTAGTAGAAATGAACAGGTGCACACTCACCTTGGCACTCAATCTTTTATCCCAGGTACTCGAGTCCCAACTTCAGAGGGCTGAATTATCAAGTAAGTCTGCTTTCTATATTACATTATAAACTCTTTCAGAACAGGAGCTATATCTTAATCTCTGGATTCCTTATCACCCTTAGCATAATGCCTGGTCAGTGTCTGTAGAATGACACACATCATGCTTGCATGCATTACAAGGGAAGTTGGGCTAAATGCCTTCTACCATTCTGTTGGCCTCTGAGAGTCTATGACTCTTTTGAAAAGTACTTGAAGTGTTGGTATGTGCTTATTAAAGTAGAGTCATATGTATCAAAACGCAGTGTAAGGGAAATTGAAAGGGAAGTTTACATGGGGCCGACATTCTCACTTCAACAGTGGCTAACCCATTTGAGCATAAACATGAGTAGCAGGAGGACCTGGAAGTGGAGCCTGTTTGTGCTACGGCAGAAAGCTTAGATTTAATGGCTGGTTGAAGCCTTAAAATTTTGTTCGGTAGACTATGGAAGAGAAAAATCTAAGCAGATACGATTTTAGAGCAAATATACAATATGATTACTCTTTCATTAAGTAGGGCTGTTTGCAACAGGAAACTCAAATAACGGGGCCTTGAGTCAGATAGAGTTTATTCTAATTTCATGAAACAAAAAGTCTGGAGGAAGATAGGGATGGTACAGAGGCTCAAGGATATCAGGTCTCTAAGATCTTTGCAGTTTCTTTTAGCGTTTCCCTTGCAGTCAAATGCGAGTAACTTGCAGCACTTGCCATCATGCCTGTACTTCAGGATGTACGAAGGAGAAAGAACGAAAGGCACTAAGGGTGGAAAGTGCGTGCCTGAATCTGTCTTCTCCTTCTTTAAGGTATTTTTCTTTTTCCTGCCTCCAAAGACCTACTCATAGCTCCTTGACCAGAACTGTGACACAAGGATACCTCCGTCCATGTATACATCTATCTACGATGAAGGCTGGGGAATTTAATTTTTATTCACTGGGAACGTTGCCCTCATCTCCCAACAAAATAATTGTCAGAATGGAACAATTGGAAAATAAATGGATGTTGAGTAAACATCTAGCCATCTTGCCATAGCTGTCCATTAAAGAACCTCAGAAGGTACCTATAGAACCTCCTTATTTCAACGACCATTACATTTTGATCCATCTACTGATCAGATAGTTACATGATATATTCTGAACTTGCTGTATGAGTTTATCTTTTGATGAGGACATTTAAGGGCAGTTATCCTCTGAAATGCTAGATATTACATAGACAGAGCCCAGACATGGGCTCAGTATTGGTTTTACCAGAATTCACTGTGAGCTATTTTGAGGTTCAACTCAATTACATGGAATAAGGAGGTAATACAAACTGATTTAAAAATTTCTATTCAAGAGCAAATGATTAAGAATAAATAAGACATTCATACAAAAGTATAAGGTACTTATCAGAAATGAAGAATATATCATAAAGCTCTATTTCTTCAGTTGGCCTAGAAGTAGGTGCAAAGCTGTATAAATTGATCCATAAAATAGAAAAGACAGCCCAGAAGCAGCCCACTACAAAAATGGAAACTTCATTTATGATTGAGATGACACTGCAAGTTGGATAGGAAAAGATGAACTTTTCAGTAAACAATATTGGAAAATTAGTTATACAAATGTAAAAAGATAAATTTGGAAACCCATCTCACATTGCATATAAAAGAATCAAACCCTGATGGATTTAGACTTATATGTACAAATACAAGTTGTGATACCATAAAAATTCTAGAGGAAAACATAGGCAGTAAAATTTCAGATAATCCATGTAGCAACATTTTTGCCGATATATCTCCTAGGGCAAGGGAAAAAAAGGAAAAAATGAACAAATGGAACTGTATCAAATTAAAAAGCTTCTTCACGTCTAAAGAAACCATCATCGAAATGAAAAGGGAACTGACAGTATGAAAGAACATATTTGTCAATGATACAAGGACAAGGATTTGATTTCCAAAATATATAAAGAACTCATACAGCTCAACACCAGGAAGACAAACAATCCAACTGAAAAAATGGACAAAGAACCTGAATAGACACTTCTCCAAGGAGAACATACAAGTGGCTCATGGGCATATGAAAAGATGCCCAACATCACTAGAGTGATGCAAACTAAAGCCACAATGAGATATCATCTCACACCAGTTAGAATGGCCGTCACTAATAAATCAACAAAGAACAAGTGTTGGTGAGGATGTGGAGAAAAGGGAACCCTAGTGCGCTGTTGGTGGGAATGCAGACTGGTGCACCCACTGTGGAAAACAGTATGGAATTTCCTCAAAAATTTAGAAATGGAACTGCCTTTTCACCCAGCAACTCCGCTGCTGGGATTATACCCTAAGAATTCTGAATCACCAATTCTAAAGAACTTATGCACCCCTATGTTCATAGCAGCATTATTTACAATAGCTAAGACTTTGAAACAGCTTAAGCCCCCATCAGTAGATGAGTGGATCAAAAAAACTGGTATATTTATACAATGGAATACTATGCAGTGGCAAAGAAGAAGGAATTCCTACCTTTTGTGACAGCATGGATGGAACTGGAGACTATTATGCTAAGTGAAATATGTCAGTCAGTAAAAGACAATTATCACGTGATCTTACTTATAAGAGGAATCTAATAAACAAAATAAACTATTAAGCAAAATGGAAACAGAGGCATGCAATCATGAAATAGACTGACAGCTGTAATTAGGGAAGGGGAGAGGGGAAATTGATTGAAAGAAGATGAAGGGACTAGTCAAAAAACATACCTGAAGGACCCATGGACATGGACAACGGTGTGGGGATTGACTATGGAAGTAGGGGCTGGGCTGAGTGGAGGGGAGTGAAGGGGAAAAAATGGGACAACTGTAATAGCATAAACAATAAAACATCAAAAATGAAATAAAAAGACTAAAAAAGATATATGTACACGGCAAAACTATAAGATTGAGAGGAAGTAAGTTTTCAGTATGTTTCCACTTGAACAAACACAAAACCATGCAAAACTACATAAATATTGCTTAATGATACAAACATGATTAAATATAAATAAAAAGAAGAGAAAGATAAAGAGAAAACTCAGAATGGCATTTCCTCTTATGGGACACAGAGGACCTAAATATTCTTGTTCTTAAATTGGGTGGTGTCTAGTCAGAAGCTTGTAATATCATTATACTTCATATCTTTTTATACTTTATGCCATTTTATAAGGATTCTTTAGTACCTACATATGACTTTTAAAAGATTTAAAATGTAGAAATGGAAGGCATCAGTCTCATTGGATTATTGTGACTATCAAATATGAAAAGCTTTTGAAGAAGCATAAATAAATGTAAGTTATTTTTATTCACTACTCAGCACTTCTTGAAGGCAGAATTATTTTTTATTCATCTTTGCATTCATACTTCAGTGTCTGAAATATAGTATGTACTTAATAAACATTTACAAAAAGATTTTATTTATTTATTTTTAGAAAGAGGAGATAGGAGGGAGAAAGAGAGGGAAAGAAACATTGATCAGTTGCCTCCTGTGCACCCCCAACTGGGACCATGACCTGGCCTGCAACCCAGGCATGTGCCCTGACCAGGAATCTAACTGGTGACCTTTCAGTCCACAGACCAGTGCTCAATCCACTGAGCCATACCAGCCAAGGCTTAATAAACATTTTTTGAATGAGAAAGTCATTTTAATATTAGCATACAATAATATAGGTTTTTAATGTTGGTATTAGTAGAACTAAGCTGCTCCTTCTAGTATCTGGTAACAAACATATCACTTCATTTACTTATTTATTAATTTATTCATCCTTCAAATTGTTCAAAAGGCCAACAGTGTTCCAGATGCTCTGCTAGTTACTAGGGAAAATGAGATGAACTACACATATGTTCTATTCCCAATGAGCTCAGAGTCCAGTGGAAGAGACAAACCTATATCTGGACAATAATATTTGCTTCTGTAAACCATTCATTAGTAATGATAAAACTATTACTACTACGTTTAATAAAGGGTGCCTATTTTTCTGGTTGCACTTTTCTCTGGATAATGAGGACATTTTCAAATTTTACCTTGATGAACAGTAAATTAACTTACATCTATTTCCCAGGCACTCCAGGGAAATAAGATTATATTCTCACATGAACTGGAGGCTGGGGAATAAGCATGTTCTTGCCTCTAAATTGAGTTTAGTTCAGACTGGAATCAGGTGTGAATAGAAAAAGGATCTACTTAATCAACACCTGTGGTGAGAGTAGTACCACTCAGTGAGAAGTGCTTTCAGTACAGAGAGTCTGTATTTGACAGACTTCAGCACCTGGCTGGCAACATAATAGCGAGTGCCAATATGGGACTTGATAGCCGTGGGAAATATGAGAGCAAGCAAGATGAAGTCCACAACAAGGAGTGGAGGAGATTGAAACTTCAGCTTGGTTGACACTAGGGCGATTACATTAAATAAGACAGACAAGTATTGAGGACAGAATTTCCCAAATCGCATTCCTTGGAATGTCATTCCTTCAAAGATGCTTTATTAAAAAAAAGGAGTTGAAATACACTTGGGAAGTGCTGATATCTTTCCATCTCTTTCTCTCTTTCTCACTCCCTCTCTGGAGATTCACAATGCAGAATACTATGTTAAAGGCCCCCATGAAACCAGTTCAGTTTTGTTTAGAAAGATGACAAAATGATATGAAGAAACTGTACAATTTTGGGGGATGTCTGTCATTTCTATTTTTAATTGTCTTATTTGCTCAACAATAATTTCTTGAGTGCCTACTGTAAGGCAATGGAACAATTGACTTTTAAATCAATAGTGATTTGGAAGAAAGTAAGACACTTTTTAAATAGAAGAAAAAATATGGGCCTGGGTTATGGTCTCTGGGGGTCACAGTACTGTGTGTATAGCAAACAATTTAAAATGTCTTGAATAGCTGCTGGAAAAACAGTGTACCACCTAGTGACAGTTCCTGCAAGTGCAGGCGTTTGCCATAGATGGTTTTCCATCCTTTCCCTGAATGGAGATAGTGGACCTCCTCACAGGAACCAAGGTTCCTGAAAAGTAAATGAAATTTGGATAAGCCATGAATTAAAAAAAATTTATTGCAAAAGTAATTCTTGCTAGTTATAGAAAATGTAGAAGATATAAATATGAAAAAATAAAAATAAACCAGGAATATATATATATATATTTGCATATTTTCTACACATTTATAATACTATAAATGTTTTAGACCATAACTGTACTGTAATTTATAATTACCATAAATATTCTTTTGTAACCATATTTCACACAATATTATAATAATTCATGTATATCCACTTATGTCAATGAATGTAAATCTAGATTATACTTTTAAATTATTGAATAATATTCCATTATATCAGTACATTATAATAATATAACCTTTTCCTATCGATGAACATTTAGGTTGTTTAAAATTTTCTGTGACCATAAATAACACTGTAATGAACATCTTTTGTATGCTTGGTGTTTATTTATTCAAAATAAATTCTGATATAATGAAAATGCTGGTGCTAAGAATATGTACATTTATACTTTAAAAATTTTTCTCAGAGAAGTGTGTACCAATTTACACTCCCCCCTGTAGTGTTATGAATGTGTTCATCTCCATATCTTCACACATAGAAGAGTACCCATAAAACAATGTTTTGTGCATACAATTAATGTGACAAAGACTCCTCATTGTTTTAATTTGTATTTCTTTGTTTAACTACTGAATTAGAATCTTATTCTTCTGTGTTTATGTCTAGCCATTTGTTTCTTTTTCTTTAACGATTTGCTTATTTCTACTTTTTGCTTACTTTTCCTATTAGGGTTTTGGCTGCCTTTTTACTGATTGGCAATCAGATTGCTTGGCAAGTATTTTTGTTTGATTCTTGTTTTTAACTTTTAATTTTGAACTAATTTTGGACTTACAAAGTTATAAAAATAGAACATAGAGTTCCTGTAAACACTTTAATCTAGCTTCTTCTAATGTGTTAATCTTATTCATCCACAGTCCAATCGACAAAGCCAGGAAATTAACATTGGCACAATATTATTAACTAAACTACAGACATTATTTGAATTTTCCCAGTTTTTCCTTTCAGTTTCCTTTTTCTGCTCCAGCATGCAATCCAGAATCCCACATTGCATATCGCTGTTATTTCTCCTTAATCTTCTTCAAGCTATAACTCTTCCTCTATCTTTTCTCGTCTTTCATGACTATGACTCTTAAAGAGAACTGGTTAGCTATTTTGTAGAATGTTCCTTAATTTTGTTAGCTTCATGGTTTCTCATGCTTGGACTTAGGTTATGTATTTTGGGCAAAAATTCCACAGAAGTGATGTTCTATCATTCTCAGTGCATCATATCAAAGAGCCTGTGACGCTGACATACCCTACTGCTGGTGATGTTATCATTTGGTTAAGGTGGTGTGTGGTTTCTCTTCTGTAAAGTTCCTGGCTTTTCCTTTTGAGTTAATACAGTTGACCCTTGAATAATATAGGAGTTAGGGATGCCACCCCCCATGCAGTCAAAAAGCTGCATATAACTTTTGACTCCTCAAAAACTTAACTGCTAATAAGCCTACTGTTGTCTAGAAGCCTTACTGATAACATAGTCAATTAACACATGTTTTGTATGTTATTTTTGCAATAAAGTAAGATGGAGAAAATACAATGTTATTAAGAAAATAATAAAGAAATGAAAATACATTTACAGTGTGTATTGAGTAAAATCTGCATATAAGTGGACCTGAACAGTTCACACCCGTGTTGCTCAAGGGCCCATTGGATCTTCCTTGGGGGAGATGCTTTGAGACAAAGCCAGTTTCTCCTCAACTAATTGAGTTCTTGCTTCAAATTGAATAAATTAAACTCAAAATTGTATATGATAAATTATATGGCAATCACTGGGCTGTATATTTTTAAAAATTGGTGAATAAATATTGTATGTAATATTTTATATGTGTTATATAATGCTTATATAATGTTTT
Source organism: Mormoops blainvillei (assembly GCA_004026545.1). Classification (NCBI taxonomy): domain Eukaryota; kingdom Metazoa; phylum Chordata; class Mammalia; order Chiroptera; family Mormoopidae; genus Mormoops; species Mormoops blainvillei. Next base: position 125,854 of record PVJD01002857.1, read on the forward strand.
AGCAAACTAAACTATTTGATTTATGTTTTACTGATTTTCTGTTTTCACTGATTCTTTTAATTAACAACCCATTACTGTCCTTGATTATATTTGATAAGAAGGCTTCTACTGTATAAGAAATTTTATGTAACACTGCTTCATTAAAATCTTAAATCTGGGGAACACAATTTGAAGAAATATTAAATACTGAAAGAATTATGGCCTTCTGTTTCCTTTCTTTATAATAGATCAAATAAAATGTTACGAGTGTTGACATTGCAATATTCTCTTTTTGCATATCTTCTGCCCTTGGACAGAGGCAATAACCTCAAAAAATAGTTTAATTGTCTTAGAAAAAACTAGACTGAGTCTGAATTCTAAATTTGCCTCTTATTAGCCCTATGACTTTGGTCAAATCAGGTTACCTCTCTAAGTCTCAGGTGTCTTACCTGTCTTACAGGGCTATTGAAGAGATCAACTGATAGAACACTGGCAAAAGAGGTTTGTAAACTATAAAGCAATAAACACATGCAAGGGATTATTAATACTATTATTATCTCTTATTAGATTGTAAGACCATTCTCAGAGGTACAAGTGTTGGCTACTGTTATGTCAATTTTGTTTCTAGGGGGTAAAGGATTATTATGAAGTATATAGCATGTGCCATAACACATTTTGTTTTTGTAATATACAGTATTGCGTTTGATTCATTTCTGTATTATTTTCCTGGTACAACTTCCTACCACACTTTGACAAACAAGGAATGAGCTGCTTATCTATAAAGATTTATAGCGTAAGGATTCTGTAGTCTTGGGAAGATGTCATCGGCAGTGCAAATAGCAAGGTTAACATGGTTGTTTACGAAATAAATACAAACCAGTTAGTGTTTCATCTTGAAAAATAGTTTAAGAGCTCTTTAGATCACCTCTTATAATTGAAGTCCTTTCATAAGCTAGGCTTTTATATTGAGTTTTGTCAAATTCAAGGTCAGGCAGAAATTCTAACATTAATCGGTTCAAAATTGTGGCTATTGTCTTTTCATGAAATATACTAGCCGTTGCTTGCCTTCCTATCATTTTCCCTTTTCTTCTTATAGCACATATATGTAGTTAAAAAAAGTAAGTTCATTAAGTTGCATTAGTCACAGTGGAACAGCAGTTTTTGCCTTTTAATTTAGTAAATGCCTTCTGACTTACTACGCTTACAGTCAGAAGCAGTCCATTCTGATTTGATAAATGCTTTGAAAGCACCTGAAATTGTTTCATCCATTCTCTTCCTCGCCTTTCATCTTTTGGAGCAATCAAATGAAATATCCTTTAGGTTTCCTAATTGAAGCTGTCTGCTCTGCTCTCGTGTTAAAAATGTGTGTTTCAATAAGTGTTCCTGTGTGATGGTAGGTTCCCTAGTCTTAAAAGTATGTTATTTTAAAGTTTTAAAACAGGACACTCTAAATAAATTTCCAGTATGTTTTTAAGATGTGAATTTATTATCAAACCAGTATGAATATGTTACACACACCTATGTATTTTGTCCGTGATTTTAATACTAGTAAACATTCACGGAATTCTGGTTTAAAACATCATTTAACTTTCAAGAAGCTTCACGGCCTTCATTAATAGCATAAGAGCAATTAACTCAACGTTGCTTGCTTACTAGGTCACGTGTTCAGAATTAATTTGAAGAACATGTACATTTGGGGTTAATATTTGACATAAAATTTTTACTTTGTGAAACTGTGTGGCCTGAAGTAACATTCAATATATATATAGTCAATGCTCTCATGGTTATAATTACTTTTCATTGTGTTCCCAAGAAAGTTTGCATTCACTTTGGCAATGACTCTTGTCTTTTCCCTTAAAATAAAAACTCCTTTTATTGTAATGCCACAGTGATCTTTTCTGTGATAGCTTTTTATATTGTGTAGTTACCAAAAAGGAGAATCACACTTTGCTGAAATATATATAGTAGCACAAAATGCCAGTTGGGCCTCCAAATAACTTGTTGAGAATGTGATGACAGGACAATGATTGAAATCATGTAGCAGTTGTTTCCATACTTGAAGGAAAATGAGAAAGAACTGGTATAAAGGTATGGTGACACTTTGAGAAGACATGCAACTGTCATCAGAGGGTGGAATGATGGACAGGCTAGTGAGGAGATGAAATATCATCCAGGTGTGCTAAGCACACCACTACCATAACTTGAGGTTGAAATTATATCAATTCCTGAGTGGTAGTCAGTAGTTCTTTATTGAAATCTCTGTTAAGGAGCCAGCAGGATGGGTTTTCCTAGCTTGGATTAATTTCAAGAGATTAGTTTTAACAGAAAGCATTGACTATTTCCTGTCTTTATTACTACTTTTTCACAAAAGCAATATTTATCTACAAATGATTGAATGGAAGCCTTTTAAAAATTACTTAAATTAAGGTTAGCTGTTTAACAAATGTTTTAGAGTCTTTACAATTGAAGGTGATAAAATATTGTTGGGCTATGGTTAATCACTGTTTTTATTTGAATATATGACTCAATACAAATGAATATTACTAAAGCTTTGATTTAATTGGTTCATTAAATGTGGTATCTATTATGCATCAGGTAATGTGCTAAGTGCTGGGAATACAGAGATATGTCGTACCTGGTTTTTGTGTGACTGTTATCCTTAAAAATATAATGTAGGTTTTATATCCTTAAAAATATAATGTGGTTTTTGTGTGACTGTTATCCTTAAAAATATAAAATATAAAATATAGGACGTAAGATAGAATTCTCTTCTTAAGCAGAGAAGTAAATGTGACAGAAAATCTCCACATCTGAATTATGTAAATTCTTGGGCAAACTACTAGAAAATAGGAAATGGACTCTTCTTTTACACAGTTAAAGCTCGCAGTTGCAAAAATGTAACATGGTCAAAGGGATCTGTGGCAGGGATCTTTTAAAATCCAACAAGATGGGGATACTTTCCTGTGTTGCAAAAGAAAATAGGAACTCATACCATTTTGTATATAGGGCCAAAGACCAAAGAGTACTTTTCACTAGCTTTATGAGGCCCCTTAAACTCAAATGTTCAGTATTTTGAAACATACTGTGAAAGGCTATGAAAGAAGCACCAACGAAGATATCCATCTCGCCTATCCGTCTTAAAATTCTATCTTGCTCCCTTGCCTGTGCTGTACATCTCTTTTTCCCTCTCCCATCTTGTTAATCTCATTTATTCTTTAGATCTCAGCTTAAACACAAGCCTCAAGGGAGCCCTGGCACCCCAGATGATGTTAGGAACTTCTGTTGTGTGTGCACAGAACACCTTGGTTTTTCCTTCAGATCACCTAGCACAATTGTTATTTAAATGATCATTTATGTCATTATTTGTTTAATGTATGCTTTCACCATATGCCTCTAGTAGATTGGTAATATTGGCAAGTGAAGGTTTAGGAATTTGTAATTACTTCTCGGCAAAAAGATTTAAAGGCTGAATGAAATAGAAGTCAATAATTTTTATTGTCTTATGAAAAAAAGAAAGGCACAAAAGTGTAACATTAAAGTTGGCTTCATGGAATGGGAAAAATGTGTTTACAAAGTAATGAAACAGCTGTTTAAATAAAGAGCTGCGAAGATGTAAAGTATAGGTATTTGTATATTTTAGACAACTTTTTAATTTTAACTTTTTTCTTTCAAAGACAACTGGAAAGATTAAATTCTTGAATTGTGAATTGACAATTATGGGCAGCTATGTGAATATTGTTTTTCAAAACCCTTCTCAAATCCCGTTATAAAAAACTTTTCTTGCAAAAGGGAGAATATCAAGGAAAGATTGCCTACTTTAAGTACAGCTGTTACAGGTCAGATTCCCTGGGATAAAAATTCTAAGAAGATCAGTCTGCAGGAAGTTTACCTGGGAGCTTTCTTGAGTCAACACAACTGTAGAGGCATGAAGACTGCAGGATGGGGCAGAGGGAAAACAAAAGTTCTGATGTTATCATAACAGGGACCTCAGCTTACTATGAGGAACTCTGGAGTTAAATGGCCCTGAGTCAAGGAGATTGAGCAGTCATTGGATTTAAGATACCCTGGACAGGGAGCATGGAGTTGGGAGAGGTGATTTTCCTTAGCTGAGGACAATGCCTGGGGAGCCGGTAAGCTGTGAACTATCCATCACTTACACTCTTGGCAGTGAGAAAAGAGTGCTTCAGACCTGAAGGGAAGGGGATGATCTGAACTGCACCTTATAATATCTACCCAAGTCCACTCCTTGTGCCATGCAGACCCATTTGGCTTATAAAAGTTCTAGAGACAGCTTCTTCAGGTTTGGGTAGGCTTCTTTTTCTGGGTGAAAACTTTCAAGAGGAAGGTCAGTGGGATGAAAAGTAGCTTCCACTGCTCCAGTGGTCTTGAGGTTGGACAGAATCCTGCTCATGGTGGGTGGCCCTGACAGCATGGTTCCTACTGTCCTGTGGTCAGGCACTCCATTTCTAACAATGCCCAGAGCTGTGTGTTTGGAAAGGTGTCTAATTTTCCATTGGGGGTGATACGGCTTTTCTCCAGAATCCTAGGGTTCTTCATTGTGATTCTCACATTACAGTTTGCTGTAAATTCCACACATTGTCTTCCCCGAACCCCACAGATACCTGTAAACCCGTAATGTCTGCTGTGCCCTTTGACCCAAGTAGCAAGGCGACCTGTACTGACCTGGACCTCCTGCAGAGCCTTTTGCAGATTTGGGATGCATTCAAAGCTGGCAGCCTTTCATGTTTCTTGGTATATGGGTCAGAACAATAGTCCAGGCATGGAATGTGCTTTTTCTGGGCCTTTAAAAGACTTGCCTGACATTTTGCTTTTTACTTCGCGATGGGAATAAGGAGATGCAATAATTTCTTTTCTTTATTTTGAGATTTCTGGCATGCTCTCAGACCACTGGGCCTCCAACATTTTGCTGATGTGGCAGATCTCTAATCTTTGTATAGTTTATCTCTACCCACCAGAGTGTTATGTTTATTACTAAAGCTTCCAACCTACTTGCTGCTTCTTGATATTCTGACCCAATGTACTTATCATCAATATGGTAAACCAAGTGTGATGTTCTGTTCTGTAGCATGTCCAGGTGATCCAGGTCCTTTTAGACCGTATTATGATATAGGGCTGAGAGAGTTAGCATAGCCTAGGGCCAGACTGTACATGTATGCTATTGTGAGAACAGTTTCTTTCTTTTTTTCCACCATTTTTATTATTTTTTATTTTTAAGGATATTAATTATAGCTATTTTGTTTTTATTTTTGGTATATTTTATTGATAATGCTATTACAGTTGTCCCATTTTTTTTCTCCCCTTAACCCTCTGCCCTGCAGCCCATCCCATCATCCCCACACCTATCTATTAGTTCATGTTTATTGGTAGTACATATCAGTTCTTTGGCTTCTCAATTTCCTATACTGTTATTAGCCTCCCCCTGTCTATTCCTTTAGGTTTGTCAACACTTTCCCGACACCACGCCTCCCCACCTCCCACCCTCAATCCTTCCTCCATTTGGCTTTGTCACTGTGTCCTTTATGCATGTGCCTTGATGACCCTTCCTCTCCTTTTCCCCATTATCCCCCTCCCTCCTATCCTGTGGTTACTATCAGTTTGTTTTGTTATTTCAATGTTGCTGGTTATATTTTGCTTGCTTGTTTGTTTTGTTGATTAGGTTCCACTTATAGGTGAGACCATATGGTATCTGTCTTTCACCACCTGGCTTATTTCACTTAGCATAATGCTCTCCAGTTCCATCCATGCTGTTTGAAGGGTAGTAGCTCTTTCTTTCTGTTGCGTAGAGTTCCATGTGTAAATGTACCATTGTTTTTGATCCACTCATTTACTGACGGGCATTTAGGTTGCTTCCAGCACTTGGCTATTGTAAATTGTGCTGTTATGAACATTGCAGTGCATAGGTTCTTTTGAACTGGTGTTCCAGGATGCTTATCGTATAACCCCAGCAGTGGAATTGCTGGGTCAAAAGGCAGTTCCATTTTTAGGTTTTCGAGGAAGTTCCAAACTGTTTTCCACAGTGGCTGCACCAGTCTGCATTCCCACCAAGAGTGGACTAGGGTGTACAAGACTGTACTTTTCTCCACATCTTTACCGGCACTTGTTGTTTGTTGATTTGTTTATGATGGCCATTCTGGCTTGTGTGAAGTGGTATCTCATTGTGGTTTTAATGTGCATCTCTCTGATGGCTAGTGATGCTGAGCATCCTTTTATGTGTCTCTGGGCCCTGTGTATGTCCTCCTTGGAGAAGTGTCTGTTCAGGTCCTTCACTCATTTTTTAATTGGATTGTTTGTTTTCCTGGAGTGGAGCCATGTGGGTTCTTTAAGTGTTTTGGAGATAAACCCTTGTCTGAGGTATAATTGGCAAATATATTTTCCCATACGGTAGGTTCCCTTTTCATTTTGCTGATGTTTTCTTTAGCCATGCAGACGTTCCTTAATTTGATGAAGTCCCATTTGTTTATTCTTTCTTTTAGGTCCTTTGGTTTAGGGGACACATCTGTGAAAATATTGTTGCATGGAATACCTGATTTTCCTGGCTATGTTCTCCTCTAGGACTTTTACGGTATCATGACTTATATTTAAGTGTTTTATCCACCTTGAGTTTATTTTTGTGTGTGGTGTAAGTTGGTGGTCGAATTTCATTTTTTTTTTGCGTGTAGCTGTCCAGATCTCCCAACACCATTTGTGGAAGAGGCCATTTTTACTCCATTTTATGCTTCTGCCCCTTTTGTTGAATAATAATTGACCATAGAGACATGGGTTTATTTCTGGGCTCGCTAGCCTGTTCCATTGATCTATATGTCTGTTCTTATTCCAGTACCTGACTGTTTTGATTACAGTGGCCTTATAACATAGTTTGATGTCAGGTATTGTGATCCCTCCTACTTTGTTTTTCTTTCTCAGAATTGCTGTGGCTATTCAGGGTCGCTTATGTTTCCATATAAATTTTTGAAATGTTTATTCTTTATCTGTGAAATATGTCATTGGTATTTTCATAGGGATTGAGTTGAATCTATAAATTGTTTTGGGTAGTGCGGACATTTTGATGATGTTAGTTCTTCCAGTCCATGAATACAGTATATGCTTCCATTTATTTGTGTCTTCCTTAATTTCTTTCTTCAGCGTTGTGTAGTTTTCTGAGTACAGGTCTTTAACCTCCTTGGTTAAATTTATGCCTAGGTAATTTATTTTTCTTGTTGTAAAAGCAAATGGGATTTTTCCCCCTGATTTCTGTTTCTGATATTTCGGTTTTGGTGTACAAAAATGCCTTCAATTTCTGAATATTGACTTTGTATTCTGCTGTTTTGCCAAATTCATTTATTAGGTTGAGTAGTTTTTTGGTGGAGTCTATAGGGTTTTCTATATACACTATCATGTCATATGCAAATAATAACATTTTTACTTCCTCTTTTCCAATTTGGATGCCTTTTACTTCTTTTCTCTTGTATGATGGCTGTGGCTAGGACTTCTAATACTATGATGAATAGAAGTGGTAAAAGCAGACATCCTTGTCTTGTTCCTGATCTTAGTGGGAAAGCTTTTAATTTTTGCCTGTTCAGTATATATTGGATGTAGGTTTCTCATATATAGCCTTTATTATGCTGAGGTATGCCCCCTTTATTCCCACTTTGCTTAGTGTTTTTATCATAAATGGGTGCTGTACGTTATCAAATGCTTTTTCCACACCTAGTGATATGATCATGTGATTTTTGTCTTTCCTTTTGTTTATATGATGTATTATGTTTATTGATTTGTGAATATTGTACCATCCTTGCTGCCCTGGGATGAATCCCACTTGATCATGGTGGATGATCTTTTGAATGTATTGTTGGATGCGGTTTACCAATATTTTTTTGAGGATTTTAGTGTCTATGTTCATCAGTGATATTGGCCTGTAGTTTTCTTTCTTTGTTGTGTCTTTCTCTCGATTTGGAGTTAAGATGATACTGTCCTTATAAAAAGAGTTTGGGAACCTTCCCTCTTCTTAGATTTTTTGGAATAGCCTGAGAATAACAGGGGTTAGCTCTTCGTTAAATGTTTTGTAAAATTCTCCTGTGAAACCATCTGGTCCAGGGCTTCTGTGTGCCTGGAGTTTTTTGATTACTGTTTCAATTTCACCAGCTGTTATCAGTCTCTTCAGGCTTTCTGCTTCTTTTTCATTCAGTTTTGGAATATTATATTTTTCTAGAAATTTGTCCATTTCACCCAGGTTTTCCAATTTCTTGGCATATAGTTATTCATATTAATTTCTTATAATCCTTTGTATTTCTATGGTATCAGTTGTAATTTCTCCTCTTTCATTTCTGATTTTATCTATTTGGATCCTCTCCCTTTTTTTCTTGATGAGTCTGCTTAAAGGCTTGTTGACTTTGCTTATTTTTTCAAAGAACCAGCTCCTGGATTTCTCGATCCTTTGAATTGTTCTTTTAGTCTCTATGTCATTCAGTTCACTCTGATTTGATTATTTCCTTCCTTCTGCTTCCTCTGGGCTTTGTTTGTTGTTGTTTCTCCAGTTCTTGTAGATGTTGTGTTAGGTTATTTGTTTGAAATGTTTCTATTTTTTTTTAGGTAGGCCTGTATTGCTATGAACTTTCCCCTCAGGATGGCCTTCACTGTGCCCCACAGGTTTTAGAATGTTGCATGGTCATTTTCTCTTGTTTCGAGAAACATTTTGACTTCTTCTTTGATCTCATTATTGACCCATCCATTGTTTAATAGCATGCTATTCAGTCTCCATGAGTTTGAATGTTTTTGAGTTTTTTCCTTGAGGTTGGTTTCTAGTTTTAAGCCCTTGTGGTCTAAGAAAATGCTTGATATAATTTCAATTTTCTTAAATTTTCTGAGGTTTGTTTTGTGTCCTATCATGCTGTCTATTTTTGAAAATGTTTCATGTGCATTTGAAAGAATGTGTAGTTTGCTTTTCTGGGATGAAATGTGTATATATATCAGTTAGGTTCATTTGATCTAATGCGTCGTTCACTTCCACAATATCCTTGTTGATATTTTGTTTGGAAGATCTATCCATTGTTGACAGTGGGGTGATAAAACCCCCTATTCTAAGTGTGTTGCTGTCTAATCTTTCTTGAAGTCCTCCAGGATTTTCCTTATATATTTGGGTGCTCCTATGTTGGGTGCATATAGGTTTACAATGCTTATGTCTTCTTGATGGATTCTTCCTTTGAGTATTATGAAGTGTCCTTCTGTGTCTCTTTTTAAGGTCTTTTTTGGAAGTCTATTTTGTCTGGTATAAGTATTGTTACTCCAACTTTTCTTGGTGTCCATTTGCTTGGAATAGTTTTTTCCAACCCTTTATCTTCAGTCTGTGGAGGTCTTTTTTTCTGAAATGGGTCTCTTCTAGGCAGCATATGTGTTGGTCATGTTTTCTTTTCCATTCAGCTACTCTATGTCTTTCAATTGGAGCATTTAACCCATTTACATTTAAAGTTATTATTGATAGGTACTTACTCATTTTTTCCCTTTGTATTGGTGTTCCTCTCTCTCTCACTTTTTTCCTTCATCTTCTTAAAGCAGTCCCTTTAGCATATCTTGCAATGCTGGTTTGGTAGAGGTGTATTCTTTCAGCCTTCTTTTATCTGGGAAACTCTTTATTTCACCTTCTATTTTAATTGAGAGCCTTGCTGGGTAGAGTAGTCTTGGTTGAAGGACTTGGCTTCTCATTACTTGGACTATTTCTTGCCATTCCCTTCTGACTTACAGTGTTTCTGTGGAGAAGTCAGCTGCTAGTCTCTTTGGGGCTCCATTGTATGTCACTTCCTGTTTCTCCCTTGCTGCTCTTTGTCCTTGATATCTGCCATTTTAATTTAATGTGTCTCGGAATGGGTCTCTTTGGGGTCCTCTTGAATGGGACCCTCTGTGTTTCCTGGACTTGTGTGACTTTTTCTCTTTTCAAATTAGGGAAGTTTTCCATTATTACACTTTCAAACAGGTTTTCTATCCCTTGCTCCTGTTCTTCTCCTTCTGGTATTCCTGTTATATGGATAGTATTATGTTTCATGTTGTCCTGCATTTCCTTTAACACCTCTTTGTTCTTTTTGAGCCTTTTTTCATTTTCTGTTCTTTCTGGGAGTTTTTCCTACCATGACCTCCAGCTTGCTGATTCAATCCTCTGCTTCATCTAGACTACTTTTCATTCCTTCTACTGTTTCTTCAATTTAGAAATTGTATTCTTCATCTCCTCTTGGTCTTATTGATAGCCTCTATGTCATTTTTCATGCTCATATAGTTTGCTGTAAGTTCCTCATAGTTTCCCTGTAGTTTTTGGTAATTCTCACTGAGCTCACTGAGTTCACTGAGCTTCCTTATACCCATTGTTTTGAACTCAATATCTGATAGTTTACTTGCCTCTATTTCATTTAGTAGTCTTTCTGGGGATTCCGCTCTCCCTTTCGATTGGGGTTTGTTTCTTTGTCTTCCCATTATTTGGTTGCCAGATCAAAACCACAAAGCCCAGGAAACAAACCCATGACCACAGAAATAATTCCCCTCTGTAATCCCAGTATAAACAGCAAATGAACCAGTATTAATAAGGCTCTAAAGAGATTAAGACTATTATAGGAAAGGAGAGAAATAATCTATAGTATAACATCTATTGAGTTAATATGCACCAACTGATGGATAAGAAAGGAATGTTAAAAAGCTATGTAGTGAAGAAAATATTGCAAGTCATGGAGAAGATCACAGTGTGGATTTCGTCTTGGTAGCCTCTAGTATTTACTGCTGTTTTTTCTTTCTGGATCCACCTCTGGTGATGTCAGACGCTGCCCCAGTCTGACCTTAGATAGCCTATTCGAGACATCCAGGGATTTACTGTCTCTGGCTGTCTCCTTCAGTTGTTAGTGTAGTCACTCAGCAGTCAGGTTTAAGCACCAAAGGGCGGGGCAGAATCCCTCCTGGGGTCAAGGCTAATGCTTCCCCTCAGGCTACTGTGGCTCAGGGGAGTGGTCTGTGTGAGCAAGATGGCTGCCGCCGCCTTGGGGATGACTCAGCACTGGGAACCTGGTGGCTACTTTCTCAGCTCTCTCCCCAAAGTTCCTTCCCCAGTCTCTCCTCGGGCTCCTCTAGCGCACTCTGCCTCCACTTTTGCTGGAGCCCAGGGTAAGTGACTGTAAATGAAAATTTATGTATTGACCCTTTAAATGGCTCTTTCAGTCTCTAGCCACCCATCTCTGGCAAAGAGCTGCCCTGCGCTTTTTGCAGCTGGTTGTTACCTGTGAAGTTTTTGGGCTCTGCTACTGTAGGCTGGGGATCCCCGCTTAGGGTTTAGACCCCGCTCTTCTCAGGAGAAGCCAACTGGTCACTTAAATATCCCTCTGGCACTGCCACCTGAGGGCGTCCAGTCAGTCTTCCTGAGTCTCTACTGCAGCCCTTACCAGTCAGGTTGTGCTAAAACTGAATCTTCTATCTGTCCGAGGTTATAAGGCTTCTCTCTCACTAGTGTTCAGTTGTTTGTTCTGGGTGATTTCTCCACAATTTAGTTGTAATTCCAGATTGGTCCTGAGAGGAGGCCAGTGTGACTTCCTTTCACTTCTCTGCCATCTCGATCTCATTGAGAACTTTTTCTGATAGAGATGAAAAGAAATAAGTAAGCAGGTTAATGGCCACATACCACATACCCAAGGCTATGCTAATCTGCTTTGGCAAAGATACATGCCTGGCAGTGCAGCTACACTGGGGCTACTGCTTGGTTAAGTTTGTGGTGGTCTACTATTAATCCTTCAGGTACCATTTAGTTTTGTAGGGACCAGGCTGGCAAATTAATGGAAATATGATAGGGACTAAGTCCTTTAGGTCTTGTAAAGGCGGGACAAGCCTCTGCCAGTCCTCTTAGGATGTAATATTGTTTTTGATTTACTGCCTTGCCTGGCCAAGAAACCAATGTTGTGATTGCACCAAATGCCTGGAAAGTTCCCATTAGAGGACCTACTGGTGGGTTCATTGGACCCATTGGACCTTCTGTGAGCTGGAACTTTCTTTTTCATTTCCTGGTTTCCATTCACCCCTACTCTAATGGGAAGTTATGAATGATGTTTCAGGTCCTTAGGTGTAAATGTCATTTGAGACCCTGGATCTAACAATCTTCGAAGTCTTTGGTATTACCCTGCCCCAAGTATATGGTTACTAAGAAAATGGCTGTAGTTTGCTTTTGGGAAAGACCGAGAGATCATTACTATACATAGTTGAAAATAGCATTGCAGAAGCCTTCTTCCTGGAGACACATCATCTCCTGTGTCAGTTAGTTCTGGGTCTGAAAACTGGTTCAGGACTAGAAATTGTGCAAGAGATTGTGACACTTTACATGCTTTCAGTCTTCTGATTGTTCATATATGATTTAAAAACAAAATTTACAGTAAGCAGCACCTTTCCTGGTTACCCATCTGTCTTGCCCCTAGGGATACTATGTTCTATTAATCACCTCTATAACTCTTGGTGGGTCAGACCCTCCAGGCTGCCATTGCAGTCTTGCTGCTGTGTCCACCTTACTTTTGACGGTTATCTTCCATGATTTGGCCTCTATTATTTCGGAGTCTTATCACTCCATTTGCTATTAAGGGGTCTGGTTTTATAAAGCTGGCCAATGAAGGACAGCCACTACCACGATTCTCAGTGATACCAGTGCTCCTCTAGCCAGTGTGTTTCTTGTTGCTTTGGTAAACATTGTGTCTTTTGGACTTTCTATCAGGCCATAATCAACTGGTGGTTTTTCTGGTTTTACTTAGTATTTGTATTCTAGCATATTAAAATTTCTAAGCCTTTTTGCCCTTCTTCTACTATCTGTCAAGGTCATTGTGGTATTTCTACTAGATTTAGAATAGGACATTGTTTTTTCCAAATTTCAAAGTGTTAACATGACTTTCCAGGAGACTTGCCTAGTGTGCGATCCTGAAAGAGGGCTGCCAAATCGGTAACTTTTCCTTTATCCAATTTAATGTTTCATCCTTCTTGGATCCACTCGGAACACATCCCTTAAGTACTTTCTTGCCTCTTGCCGATACATGTTGGCTAGATTCGGCAGCTCTTTACCCCCAGCAGGCTGGACACAACTTAAGCTAGGTTTTCGTATGACTTAATATGAGATATGGCTGTGTAACTAGAGAGAGAGGTGGGGAAATATTCTAAAGGGATATATGCTGTCTGCAAAGCAGAGGCTTCTGTGGCATCTTTAAGCACAGGGCAGGCGGAATGCTAGATTTTAACAGTGAGGGTGGGTTACCTCCTCAAGTCAAAAGAGTTCGGAAAAATGTGGCAATTCATGTTTTTTGAAGATTTGCCATTCCATATTTCAGGGTCCCATTTCTTCCCAACCAGAGCCCGGCCTTGACCAAGCAGACCTACTGCAGCTGGGAATTCAATCTTTTCTGTATCTCTGCTACTTACATAATAAAGTTATGGTCCTCATCCTCAGTCTTTTCTGTTTTTGGCTTCAGGAGATGTCTCTTTTAAATGCCGTAAAGAGGTGCTCTGACTTTGATAACTGGCTTTCAATTGCTGATTTATCACCCTCAGCCTTTCATTATCTTTTCCCAAAAGCATTGACTGCCCCTAGAAAGAGCCTCTGATTCTATTTTTGTATTTAGCATTTCTTCCATGTTTCTCCAGTGCATGAGATACGACACCCACCACGCATTCTCCTTCACTCCATTATTGTTTCAGTTCCTCAATGGCAGAAGTTTTAACAATTCCGTACTAGCACTCCAGGGGCTATCCATGCTCCATCAGCCATTAGTAAGTCACCCAATGGGTGATTCAGCTCCACAATCCTACTCAGGGGTCTTCTTTCTTGTACCATGGGATTAACATATGTGACAGAGGAAGCAGGGTTGGCCAGCCTGTGGTGGGTCTGGTATAGTCTGGCACAGTTAGTTCAGGTAAGGCTGGGCCTTTGAATAGGAATATAGACCAATTATTGGATATAGACTGCCCCTGGGGATGCAGCCATGGCTTTGGGTAAAGTGACCTTCTGCAGGTGAGGGCAATATCTGGGGAAGCACTCAGTGCCAAGCTGCCTGTCGCCAATGCTGGTGGCACTTGAGGCAGTGAGTGCTGCGGTACTAAGGGAGACGTGGCATCTGGGCGGTGCAGCACAGTGTCCACTACAACAACCTTTGATTTCCTATGTGGTCTCCTTCTTCGCTCTCCACTTTTTACAATCAGAACAGGTACAAGAATGAAGCAGGTGTCCCAAAAGTCATCATGCTGACTCCCTTCTGAAAACTATCCCTCCAAATTAAAAATATACCAATCTAAGTTTCTTTGTAATATAAATACCCTAAGTACTTAAGGGTGATTGGACCTGCCAATTGATTATATGTGCTTGGAAAACATGAGGCACTAAAGAACTATTTATTGCACAAATAAATGAATAGATGAGTAAGTGTCTACTGCATACCTGTGGTCAATTGTGCCCTTACCCACAGTGATTGGTGAAGAGCTGAAATTGATTTAGAAATCATCTAAATGGAATTACTTGATTATCTTCCCTTCCCTGGGGTAGAATGCAAACATGAAGAGAACTGAGTTTGGACAAAGCAGTACTGGTTGCTTTGACTGTGTTATTCACAAGTTGTGGGGACTTGGGCAAACTACTTAACCTCGTAAGCGGTGGTTTTTCTATCTATTTGGTATATTATCTATCCTGTCTTCCCCACAGTGTTCTTATGAGAGTTAAGCTAAAATGTTAGTAACTAAAACATTGGCAGCTATAAAACATGCATACATGGGAGTACTTATTATTATTAGTAGTAGTTTTGCTACTAATATAAGTAGTGCCATTACTAGTCATCATGAGAAGTAGGAGTGCACCAGGGACACTAAAATGGCTAAAAGTGGAAGAAGAAGAGCAGAGATCTTGCACAAGTAACTATAAACTATGAATTATTAAAAAATCAGCATGCAGATATATGTTTCTAGCAGGTGGTTTTGGGGCCATTTGTTATGTTTTAGGTTGTGTATTAGGACTTCAGTAAAATAATGGAGGAAATCCTGATTATGTAGTTAAATATTTGTAATATTTATCTCTGTATTAAGTTGAAATCTTTATTTTTTAAAAAGATTTTATTTATTTTAGGGAAAGGGAGGGAGAAAGAAGGGGAGAGACATCAGTCTGTGGTTTCCTCTCGTGCACCCCTCCCACTGGGGACCTGGCCCGCGACCCAGGCATGCGCCCTGAATGAAAATCAAACCAGTGACCCTTTGGTTCTCAGGCTGGCGCTCAATCCACTGAACCACGCCAGCCAGAGCTTAAATTGAAATATTTTTGTGGCATTTTCTTTTATATCTTTTTAAAAAATCATTCCCAACTTCTGTTTCTTTTAACCTTCACATAATGAGGCCGATTGTCAAAATTATGTTTTTCTGCTGTTCATTTTTAACAATCCCAGTTAACTGTTCAGAGGTGAGTGTCCCATGCCTGTGTTATGGTACATCACTTCTTTAAGCCACACTATTAAGACTATGGATTTGGTATCATGAACATAAAATACCTTCATTTGGGAGGAATTGTTTTATATCCTCACACAAAGACCTCTTGCCATGTAATAGCAAGTAGCAATAAAAATCATTGTTCCAAAAATACTTTTTTGATCCTGAAGCATAGATGGTTGTTGAATGGTCAGTATTCTGAATGTTTCCTTGTTATCTTATGAGTGTTCAAATCAAGCTTATTTAAATTGTTGGTTGTGTGATGGAGCTTTAAAGAGAACTATATGAGTGGGCACCCAGAAAAGCCAAGAATTTATTTATAAAAAATTGTGTATTTATTCTTACATGTTTAAACCTCAGTCACCTTCAAAGTACTCTCAATTTGATGAAATACACCTATTGAGACTTTTTTTCCACTGCCCATAACAGTTTTTGAACTCATGGATTTTGATGCTGTTTAAGTGCTTCTACTGTTTTTTGGTTTCGCCTCTTCCACATTGATAAAATGTTTCCCTTTGAAGACTTTTTTCATCCAGAGAAACAAAAAAAGAAAGTTGCTCAGTTTGAGATTGAGTGAATAGGGGGGGTGGGGTATGGGGGTCTTGTCATTTTTAGTCAAAACTCCTGAACACTCAGTGCAGTGTGGGGAGGTGTGCTCATAAATCACCCATCATGAAATGAGCAAACATGTTTTACGAATTTTCAAACAAAATTCACCAAAGCTGAATACAGCCTCTCACAACAACGCCAGCTGGTACACTGATACAGATGGGTTCCTAGAACACTCACCTAGTGGGAGAAGCCTCTACGACAAGGGACCTGCCCTCCAGAAGATAATTCCTTTTTTTTTTTTTTTGGTCCTCCCTCATATAAATCTTTCATTGCCATGTGTGTGGATTACTAAAAGAAAATTTCTTGAGTCGCCTTTTCTGTCCTTGTCCATGTTTCCCAATTGTGCTGAGAAACAGGAATCAGGAAGGGGGTCAGAGCCGACCAGTTCGGGCTCTAAGTTAGCAAGTTTACTTCAAACATAGAAATACATCAGCAACATGCCTACTTTCTCGATTTGAATTTTTTCAACCTAAGATATTCTCTGAGAAAGAAATGTATGCAGCACAACTAAGGTTCATCATCCACTATGAACACAAGCACACATGAGACTAAAAAATGGGAAATGTATGTTCCTGTCCTTGGGACCTCAAAACCTACTAAATGAATAATAAATAACTACAAAGAATGATAGGGTGATGAGTGCCTCAGAGAGAGGTTTCAACTAGTTGATGGGTTCAAGGTAGAGGGAGATATTTATTTAAACCCTGTGAGGTGGGGGTGGGGTGATCTGGGAAAATTTCTTAGAGGAAGTAAAGTTTGAGATAAACTCAGAGGGGCATCCTTAACATTTCTGGTGCTTATGGACCTGTTCCAGGGTAATGTTTTGAAATGTATAAACCACAACACAAAATATTATAATAGAAACCAACTTTATTAAAACTCGGTTTTAAAATACCACAAAATTTTGAAATCATAAGTATACTTCTTAAGTAAGGCATTAAATAAAAAATTCTCATTGCAGTCATAGTAACTATTGTACTTTTGAAGTAGTGATGAGAGTAAGTGATAACTGAAGATATCTGCAGTGACCGTAATGTGATATGTATATATCTGATTTTTATTTGTTACCAAGTCACATGTACTTCTAATATTTCTGTGGTGTGTTGTCCGTGTTCTTAATAGAAGGAAATGTTACATTTTAGTGACAAGTTAGTGAAAATCAATATGTAATTTTTCTTTAAGCCAAATTCACAAATCCCCTTAATTTTATTTATGGGCCCTTTGGAGATCTGTGGATTACACAGATTACACAGGTTAAGAAATGCTGGCCTAGGAGGGCAAGTAAAACATTTCTCGGGCCATGGAGAAAGAGGAGAGAAATGAGAGAGGGAAGGACCTTCCAGGTAGAACAACCTGAGCAAAGGCCACGAGGACAGGGCAGTAGAGGGGATGTTTGTGGAACAGATAGGTACGGCTCGGGGTGTGTGTGTGTGTGTGCATTACGTGCAGTCAGATGAGAAAATGATGGATAAATAGGAAAAGGAGGTTGTGAAGCATGCCAGAGGAGGAATTGGATCGGCGGGGAGCCATCAGTGATGTCTTTGATATATTAGTTTTAAGAAAGTAATTTGCAGCATAATGGGCATTGGGTTAAAAAGGCTGGAAGCAGGAAGCCTTTTAGTAGTTTATTGCATTGGCCAGGAGAAATATATTGAGAGCCTGAAGTAATTCAGTGGGAGTGGAAAAGAGAAGACCTAAGCAAGAGACAAGGGACAAGCAGACTGAAAGGACTTGGTGACTGAATAACCAGGGTAAGTAATGAAGAGGAAGAACAAAAGCTGATTCTAAGAGTTTAACTTGTATAGAGAAGGTGTCATACCTGGAAAACTTACCAAAACAGAGAGCACAGCAAAATGGGTAAATCTGAACATAATTTACCCCAGGTTCTCTGTACCCCAGCTCTTTTTTTTCCCTGCAGACTTACATTCTTAATAATTTATATCCTTTCATGGAAATTAAGACCTTATCAGAGCTGGGGGCAAAGAAATGATAAGTTTTGTGACTTCTCAGGCTGTGCAAAATATGTTCCAAATAGAACTGCTTAGTAAATTTTGCATGTTCAGTCCTTGTTTCTTCAGTTAGACAAAGTGAAAAATGTGCTTGTTATGTTTCAGATATTTTACTTCCTTAAAGATCAATAAGACATTGGTCTGCTTTAAACAAAATAATATTCCAAGTAGGGAAGCTGACATGTGGTCAAATATAAATTAGCATAGTGAGGGCAATAACAGAACTACATACACAGAAGAGGGCTGATACAGAGAAGGGAGTGATTAACTACAACTAGGGTGAGGGATAGGAGGTCTCTCAGAGAAAGTGACAACTAATTGGATTTTGAAGGATGAATAGTAGTTTGTCAAGTGGAAAAAGCATTTTAAGTAGTAAGAATGGAATGTGCAGAAGCCTGGTATGTTCAAGGAACTGTTTGCCTTTCGTTGTTTCTTATGCTCAATCTTCCACTCACATCATACAACAAGATTTGAATACTTACAAGACTTGAAGTCCTGTCTCTCTGTGACTAGCCCTTCTCTTTACCTTAATCTTTAAAGAAAGATGCTCAAATGCAGCCATGAGACTCTGTGTTATGCTTGTGGACCCTGAGGAGAAAGATTCATTTGGTGTGAACCCTGAGAAGGAATTTATCTGCTGAGGTGGGGTCCTCGTGGTCAATTAAGGGCCCACATTTTACAAATAATAAGAACTGAGCAGTCATTTATTGACAGCAGCTTCTCACCTACCCTCCTTCTCGCCAGGAAGAACCTCAGACTGAACTCGCTGCTTCCCACGCTATGCCCAGCTTGTTTATTCCATCTGTGTCAGCAACTGCAGGGAAAACCTAATTTGGTCTTTCTACCAATGAACTGAGACCTGCTCTGTCCAATCAGAACTGCACAATTTGCATAAAACAGACATCATTGAGAACCTGGGAGGGAACTTTCGCCATAAAATGTGGCCCTCTGCTTTGTCTTGGTGGAACACAATTTAGGTTGCTGTCTGAATCTTTGTCTCTGAGGCTGCAGCTCCTTTTTGGTTTACATGTTTAATCCAGATCTTTCGGTTGAAATTTAGCTTCACTTTCTCTGGTTTTATTCTTTTAAATAAGGAGATGATTCAGCAATTATCCTTTGTCAAAAAAGAAAAAAAAAAAGGAATTGCCACAAAGTATTCAGTAAGTGTAAAATTAAAAGTAATGCCATGTGTCATGGAACATAATTTACCCCAGGTTCTCCGTACCCCAGCTCTTTTTTTCCTCCAGATTTATGTTCTTAATAATTTATGTCCTTTCATGGAAATTAAGACCTTATCAGAGCTCATGCTTTCAACTGGAGCAAGTCAGACCGTTCATGATATGTCCCAGCTGGTGATGCCTAGTTTCATAGTGGAGCCAGTGAGCAGTATTTGTTTAGATAGATGAATAATTTTTAAATACAAAAAAATCCCATCATGAAATCATAAAAATTGTTTTATTTTTATATCTTTATAGTATTATATCAAGACAGCACCTTTTTCTCTACCTCTTTTCTTAGACTGGGGTTCTGCCAACAAGTGGGGGTAAATATGGTTCTTTCCAGTGGTATTGGTTTGTAAAGAAGGAAATAAATGATTCCAACTAAATCTGTGGCTGTCACTGTCTCAGAAATGTTAGACTCCTAAGAGCCTAAACTTTGGATTTAAAGGGGCCTCTAGTATGAAATCCAATAGGAAAAGAAAAGGTGGTCTTTTTCTCGCACATACCTACCCAGGAGGATGGAAGATACTCTAAAAACAAACATACAAACAAAAAAACAGCTCAGAAAGTCTCTAAGCATAACAGTGAACTCCTGCTTTCATATGCAATCAAATAAGAGAGAGGTTTATCTTTTTCATATTTAATTCTGAGCTTTAACTAGGAATGATTTTTTTCCCTTCATCATCTCAGTTATCCTGGAATGGCAAGAACCGTTTATAGATCCAGTGGGGAGAAAACTTGAAAGGATCATATGACTGAAAACCCATGTTCAGGGTCAAGAGGAAAGGACTGGAACACTGTGCAGAGAGGTCAGCGATAAATGAAAAGTGAAGACAAAGAGAGACCAGAGAAGAGGGACTCAGTTACAGACTGATAGGAGTCTCAAGGAGGAAAATGAGTTTTGCAACAACTTCTAGACTTCATGTATCAGCCTATCTATCTAAAAAGATATATAAATCATATGTCAGGCATTTACCTGCTTAGGAGAGACCAATTCACATGAATGTCAATACTCTATGCTTAGAAGGTACAGAAGAGTGGAATAATTATCTGTTTTGGAACAAAGATTCTGTTGTACTTTGTACTCTCTTATACATGTTATAGGGTTTGAGGGGAGGCAACAACTTTCTCCAAGGAATGCAGGGACTGCCAAGAAATGGACCTCAGCTCCTCACTGAGCCCCCTTTGTCTAAAATGCTAAAGAAGTGGTTCCCACATAAATAGAACTGGCAGCAATCTGGTTTAGCTTATTATTGTCTCCTGCCTTAAACTGATTGATTAAATAAGTAACCATTTGTTGAGTTGTGTGGCATCCTCTATGTCCCACATTCTGTGTAGGGGTTGGGGGAGCAAAGATGAGGATAAACAGAAGCTTCCCTTGAGGAGCTGAGGACATTTAACATGTAAACAATATCCATTGTTCTTATACTTACTGCAAAAAAAAAAAAAAAAAAAGGTATAAAGTCCTTAGGAAGTAAGGCTCCACTGGTGATTGGCTTTTTATTAGTGGGCTGTGTACCTAAAAAGGCCCATGTATATAAAAAATATCAATACAAATCTTCCCGAGGCTGAGATGAGGCTCATATCTACTTTTGGGGTCTTAAATTTTATTAAACACCTTTTCTTTTCCTCTTGGATTTCATACTAGAGGCCCCTTTAAATCCAAAGTTTAGGCTCTTAGGAGTCTAACATTTCTGAGACAGTGACAGCGACAGATTTAGTTGGAATCATGTATTTCCTTCTTTACAGACCAATACCACTGGGAAGAACCATATTTACCCCCACTTGTTGGCAGAGATAGCAGTTAACATACACAGTTTTGACCCTCACTTCCAGGCTTAGAATGAGGCTTCTATATCTTGTTAGTCCTTTCCTTAAGGTGCCTTACACACCGCCATGGTCTTAGGAAAGGTTAGGTCTGATTAAACAATTCGCAAATTTTCCAGGGGAGAATGATCTAAAGTCCTTAGTATGACCTCTGTGCTCTCTCCAGTCTATCTTTGCAGCCTTACCTCCTTACCCGGTGGCCGCTCTGGGTTTTTTGAAACACACTGAGTGTGCACTTTCCTAATCATCATTTGCCCTTTCTGTTCCCTCCACCTAGAATAAGCTTCCTCTCTCAGACTGTTAAACACGCCAGGCTGTTAAAGTCCTACTCATCTTTTAAGACCTAATTTAAATATTGCCAATATTTTCAAAGAGCCTTCATGATTTTCTTTTTTGGTATTAACAACTTCCTTCTCGAGGCTTTTATAGCACTTTACTTATACCTCCCATGACACCGAGGTTGCAGGCATTAAACTAAATAGTATAAAGCACAGTGTTTGGCACAATGAAAATGCTCAATAAATATTAGCTATTAGTTTTCTTTATCACAGAATGCCTAAAGAAACATTTCTATATAGGTGTCATATACATATACTCCTCTGCTAGTCCGTTAGTTCTTTAAGAATAAGAAGAGACAATAACTCAGTTTATTGTTTAGAGCCTTAGATAGTGCCTTGTTACCTAGGAGAACTGCAAAAAGCATTTGCTGAAACACTGAATGAATCTGGTACTAGAATCTAGGAAGGAAAATATTGAGTGGAACAGGTTTCAACCCTGCTATGTGCCAAGGCATTCTTTTGGGCTCTATGGATGGCACTTGACCTTATTCAGTCCTGAATGTCTGGCCCCCCACCCCCCGTCCCCCCGTCCCAGGGAACATATATTGATCTCACTTTACACAGGAGGAAATTGAGAAGAAGGAAATTTAAATAATGTACTTTAAGTCAAAGCTAGGACAGGAAGCTGTCTTCTTGCTGTCTCTAGCTCTCAGGTTTTTGCTCCCATGATACCCTGAGACATCACATTGTTCCCAAGGGTGCCAAAATGTGGACACCAAAATGGCTCTTAACAAAGATTACTAATACAGTTCTTATAAAGATGAATGGTACCATCTCAACCCAGTTAAAAAAGAAATTCATCATTTCAACCTAGTTAGGTTTCTAGATTTTTTCCAAAGATGTCTCCACCCCCTTTGAAACATACCTTTCAAATGGACCATAAAATAGCATCTTACTTATAAATTCCCCTGGAAACAAATCAAATTTTGAGACAGTAACATGAGTGAATGCGGGTTGTCAGAGGGCCCTAGATGTTCCTAAATCCTTAAATCACCATTTCTAATGCTAAGATATATACTTTAATTAGAGGTATGTAGTAGGCTTCTCTGTTGAAAAAAAGGAAACCACATGGATGTTCAGCCTCATTTTCGGCTGAGTCCTTCCAGGGACTGTAAACCTTCAAGAGATGTTGGAATCCAGAACTTTTCTATCTGCCAAGAAAGGTGAGAACAGTAAGTCTTTGTGCAAACGCTGAATATACACAAGAGTGTAGCTCTAAACTACTCTTTGCTTCCACACGTTTTTGCCCCACTTTGCTTTGACTAATTACATAATCTGCAAAGTAAGAAAGCCAAGTGATTTTTACCTGTCTGGATGATTACATGGTTTGGAGTAGGGATGCTTTTAGTATGAGGCAGCTTTTAATTTGCCTTAAATTTGAAATTATAAGCAATAGGAGTTTCCTGGGAGAGGAAAAAAAAACCAAAACAACTATTGAGAAGACCAGAAAAACAGAAAGAGAAGAAAGGATCCAGTCGATGATGGTAAGGTGGAAACAGCTTCGGTTCTGGGGTTGATTTCGGGTTTGCAACTTACTGGCTCTCTGGTTGACCTTCAGCAAGGCTTGACCCCCTCTGAGGCCTGGTTTCCTCGTCTATGTTGGGGATAATTAGCTCCTTTTGCCAGCTGACTATGAGATTTAAAGATAATAAATGTAAAGTGCCTGGTAACTGGGAGGCACATGAAACATATTTGATATAATTATGATAGCTTTTACTTTTTATTGAAAGAGCTTGTCCTTCAGCAGTGTGACAGGTCCTGGAAAACATCACGATTCAGGACAGATCGGATTCATGTTGGCGATAACTCTCTTGGTATATTTTTCTTATTTCTTTGCCCTTCTCATGTCCCTGGCTTTCCTCAGTTTAAATTAATGTTCCCCACACACCCTTATCAGCTTTGCTCTTTTGTTTTCCTCCTTTCGTCCTTTTAACCATCCTTTTAAACCATTCAAAATAAAATGGCATTGCTGGTCACATCAAGTAGTTACAGGCAGGCCTTGTTTGGAAATCAAAAATTATCTTTTTCCTTTGCCCTGCCCAACTTTTCTTCTCTAGTCCTTTCACTCACTCTCTACATGCCAGTAATAAAATGTATTTTGGGACAGATCAACAAATGTATCACCTTGACACTTCAGTAAGTGAAGACATAGATTTGAATAATAGACTTAGCTGAAATGTCTTCCTGGGGGTGTCCAATTCTGTCATTTACAAAACAATTGCTATACCAGGAAACTACTGATAGATAACTCCCCCAAACTGAGTATAATTCTTATAGATGTGAACTAAGGAAGCTACTTTCTTGAGGAATTCATTAGATTTTGATTAGTCTCCAATACATTTGTTCTGAACTACATGAAGGATTTCCCCCAGGCTAGACTGGGGTTGCCAGCTGTGACAGAAATGGACATTTAATTTTTTCTGATTGGGTTGTCAGGGCTGGATATTTGCCATTCGAGATTTCTTTTTTATTCCTTTCACCCAAATCTACTCCTAACAAGGAAAATCATAAAAATAAGGTAGATTAAAAATTGATGATGTGCAGTGTGTACAGGGTTGTTTTCTATTTCATTTTATTTAGTGAAAATCATAATGTGGGGCCAGCAATTAAAACTGCTGACAATGCTACAAGCAAAGCTCACATTGCTCACAAAACACCCCAGCAATCTCATCCAATTTTTTTAAGGGAGGATTTAACAGCAGGTCTGTTCAGTGAGGCACATACAAGTTCATTACCTTTATAAAACACTCTACCGCAATTTTACTAGTGTCCAAGGCAATGCTGCTAGTAGTTTCCTACATTTCTACAAAAGAACAAAAGACCGCCTGTCCTGTGGTAGACTTGTTTTTCAGTTTTTTCTGTTTCCAGGATAATTTCCTAAATGTAGTCTCTTACACTGAATCTTGTAACAATTGCATTAGTTAGCAACCTGCTCTGACTGTGTGTTCTTTCACTGTCGTTGTGGTCAGATTTGTTGTAACTATGTATTGTCTAAGGTGGTGTCAGCTCCCTTATGCTCAGCTCATGTACTTTTTCGGCTGAGATAGAGGTTCTGACTCTTATGCTACCATACAGAAGGTCGACTGAGGTTTGTGTCTCTCAAACTTAATTTCTTAAAGGCAAATCGGGCAGGGGCAATGCGGGATGTTTTGTTGTAATGTTCCCTCTGGCCTTCAGCTTGAGTCTTTGGTAATCTCATGCAGATATCTGGTGAAGTATTTCAGTTTTGATTGATATTTTTTTCAGATTTGACTATGCCTCAAAGAATTTTAAACCTATGATTCAGTTTGGAACCCTTTGTGTAGGAATGGGTTGATGGGGGCTCACCTAGTGTGCTCTGGGACTGGAAACTTGACATGGTCACTCCCTGAGACTCCCCGCCACCCCGGCATCTGTCTGCCTTGATTGAGAGCTCTGCGTCGAGATGTTCAGTCGCACTACCTCTTTTCAGTTTCAGTGTTCAGGTTAGGGTGGTCTAGCACTATAGTAAGTCAATATAATTTTGATCTTGCCTGTTTGGAGAAGTGGGCTGTGTGAGAATATCTATATAAAATATAAATAGACAATAGTTGACTCAATCAACAGCTATATCAATGCCCAGAGTCTACTGTGCTCTAGGGTCTAATGGATCCAGTTTGGTTTCAGACTAGGTCTTCAAGAGGAAAAGCAATTGACCAAGTGAGCAAAAGTGTGATACATTGTAAGCACACAACACCAAGAACATCCACTGATACACCTAAATGAACACATGAGGCAGTTACAATGAGTCCTTGCATAGCTGTGCTTCACAAGCTCTGCTGCTAATGATGGAGTGGAAGGAACACTGTGCCTGGAGAAGAAAGATTCTGGGATAGTCATGGCTTTTTCAGGAGGTGTGACCTTCTACAAAGCATTTAATCTTTCTTAAACTCAGATTAGATGTGTATCAATGAACAAGTTTTACTGGATGATTTCAAAGGCCCCTTCTAGCCCTAAAAATACCCTATGATTCTCATAAAGGGATGTTTTATTTGATTGTGACATTTCATTTGGCACCTAATTCTGTACAGATGTCTTAACTCAAAGTATTTTGGTTCTTGTAGATTTAATACATGGAATTTGTCATTCTATTAATGTACCTTGGAGTGAGATGCATGTCTGTGTAGCTACCTGCTCTCACATTTATAATATATATTACATCTTTTTAATGTACATCATGAGAAATGGCAGGGGACCTAAATGAAATATTAACTATTGTTGCATTCATTTTTACGAACTATGTCAGGCTAGATGAATTAAATAAGGAACGATGTGTGCTACTGAAACTACATTTACCTTATACTCAGGTGTCTGTGTGCAGCATAAACACAGATATTGAATAGGCTTTGGGTTTTCTTTACCATAAGCTGGAAAAGTTCCTAACTTGAAAATAAATTGAAAATCAAATGGATGATTTGATTTTTAAACATGAGGCTGAGCTATTGTTACAGCACCCATTGTCTCTGGCAGACAGCACAGCTGGGGACTCCTCGGTTCCTTTTGTCCAATACCTGGTGACTGAGAAAGAGAGAGGGGGAGAGGTAGAGCTGAGGGGCATAGGTTAGGAGATTATGAATAGTGGTGGGAATGACGAACTGAGGATCAAGAGGCTTATGGGGACTCCTGAGGATAGGAAAGCCAGGGGTCTTTCATCTCCAGCTCTGGGTATATCCTTCAGAACATTTTACTTTTCCCTTCTCTCTGTCCTTTTATTTTCCCTGCCAGCAGTTCAGACAACTTCTTATCTTACTTCTCTGTGCATCCAAGACCAGATTCTTTGGAAATCTCACCTTAACACGAGTATTTCTGGATTTGAATAGTAAATACACATCAGAAAGAATTCTGCCTTGACACTTTTATACTTGAAGAATCTGAAGGGACTTGGGAGGCAAGGGCTGGTGGGCAGGACATGGATTTCCAACTTGGGAAGTGACACTTAATGTTTGCATTAGCAGCTCTCATCCTAGGCTGTCACTTAAAAAAAATGACTGAGTGATGTCCAAATGTTTCGGTTTTGCTTTGCTTTTGAACCTTTTTGTAAAACTGTGAATTTATATAAAATAAAGTACACAAATCACGAGCTCTATAATTACACACACTCCTTATAATGACCTTTAATAAAGGTTCAGAATATCCTCAGCGTCCCAGCAGACTGTTTCATGATCCCACTCAGCATTAAATTAATCAATTTATGCTTCTTAATCTCTTGAACATGTTTAGAAGGTTTAATGCGCAGACATTGCTTTAAAAAAAAAATACCCCCAATAGCTTCATTTTAAGGGGCAAAACCCAAGCCTAAGAAACTTATTCGGAGAGCATTTAAAGTGTGGCTCAATAGCTACTTATTATTTCTAGGTAGTTCCCAGGGAAACTATTGCCATAATCTACAGGTATATTTTTATTGAGGGTCATTGCGAGCCATGGTAGAGTTCCAGCAGTCTCATTTACAGACACACTCATCCTCAATAGCCATATTTGTGGCTTCTCGTGTAATGAGGTGATTTATCATGGTATGTCAGCCATAGGGAGTTCAGTATAAATGAATTTGGTTTCTTAAAAAAGGTATTTATATCTAAACACTTTTACAATAATCTGACATTGCCCTTTAAAGGTAAGCACATATTATGTGATTTGCATATGAAGAAACCAGGCATTACTCTTACTTGACTGACTGTCAGCTCCAGCAGCTGCACCTGGTAGTCCCCAGGTCTGTCATTGTTTCCATGATAGAGCTCATTTTTCAAGGGTTAATAACATAGACCTTAACATTCACTTTGGGCTGAAACTTGGCAACCACTGTGCGTATACAGCCTAAGGAGCTGATTTTAAACAAAAATGGTTTAAATTGATTTACCCTTTTCAAATTAGAGTATGTCGAAATAATGGTACTTTGCATCAGTGCTAATGCTTTACATTTATTTAATGTAAAAATTTGTAAGCTATTATTTCCAGGTAGTGACTTAGCGATGCCAGCTATGGGACAAGTTAGATAAAGATTGGTTTCCACTGAGAATTCAAAAAATTTTTGCAAACTTTGACTATTTTTCTTTTGTAATATTATTGCTGTTTTAAAAGAAGAAACATTATTGCCCTTACCTTCAACAGAAGAGAGCAGTTGTGGAAGCAGATGCAATTTGAAAAGAAAGGTAGAAACAAAATGTTAGAGATAATGTTTAGTTGTATAGCATTCTGATCCCAGGATGGGTTCCTCTCCATTCAGTGCCTCTGAGAAGTATTGGAACCAGGCTAAGCTGGGGTGTGTGCATTTGTTCATAGCATTTAGTTTTACAGTTTTAAAAACTTCACATAGAAGCAAAGAAGAGAATATATATTTTTTCTGACTGTGGTACACATTTTTTGCTACTCTGTTCAAAAGTGCATTTCTATTTTATCTGCATTTATTAAAAATATCAACTATTTCATCCTCTTTACTGAGCCAACAGAAGTTAAAACTCCACATTCATTTCTCTCTTTAAAAAAATTACTTAAATGTCAGCATAGGTGTATATTTAATGTACAACTACATTCTAAAGAAAAAAGTGCTTCTGGGCTATTTCCATACTGAGGCCATCTTCTCAGTGAGAGAAGAGCTGGATTAATGAGGACATTGTACTGCCAATTTTAAACTTTGATCAATTTTTAACTGAGTGTGATACAGACAGAAATTTGGAAAGGGAGTTCTCACATATATTAGTGAGACTGGATATCACATGTCAAAAGATGCAACTTTATTCTTGTATTGTACAAAGACATGGTTGAGGAATGAGAACTGCTCTAAAGTAGTATTACAGTGTGGTCTGTAATAAATTAGAGACAAGAAACTGGAGAAATATAGTCTAGAAACAGCAAGGTACAAAGGGAATTGCATTAGCCTTAGAGCTAGGCATGTTTGGATTCAAATTATCTTACATTTATTAGATAACTTATGCAACCTTAGCACACTATTTTTTGCTAATTCTTAGCAAGGTGTTAATAGTGACTCTCTTTCAGTGTTTTTGTGAGAATTAAAAGTAACTATGTGAAGTATTTGGTACTTAGTAGTTGCTCAATAAATGGTGAGTGGGATTAATGATGGTATAACTGTAAGGATTTAACAATTGAGCTTTTTAAATCATGGAAGATTTCTGCCAGTTATATCATCTCCTTTTGAGAGGTCTCAGACTACACTAGCGTTTATAGTTTTCTTGGTACTGGCTTCTTCAAAAATCTTCACAATTTCTCTATTTGACCCTCCTACCCAGGGAAAGATATATAAAGTGGTCTCTGAAATGGTCAAGGAGAACAATGATGCCCAACGAGGCACCTGTGGTGTCCATACGATGATGTCTTCAATCAATCTGATCCTCTTTTATGAGAAGTTTAAAGTCTAGTCATACAGAAAATGTTAAGGCAAAAGGTGTGGGGGGAGGCAGTGAAAGCAGAAAGACATGTAGAGAGAAGGCAATGAACTAGAAAAAAGAGTAGAGAGAAACCATAATACAGTGATAATACATGAATCAGTTGTGGCAAAAACAGGAAAGCAGAACAACTACAAACAACTGGGCTGCCATAATGATGGGACAATTGAGCCACAAACAGCAGACGAATCCTTCTGGGGTGGGATCACCATGAGGAGCTGTGGAGCGGCCCCCACAAGAGTTACCGTTGTATCTAGAATGATATTCTGCTTCGCTCGCAGGTCTGGCTCTCCGTTTCCTTTATAGGGAACATGTATAGGAGACAGAGGTTTTCTGTCTCTTACTTCCCAGGTATGCTACAGTAACTGAGGGAACTTGAGCATGTTGTCTGCAAAAGCTCAACAAATACAATGTTTGATCTGTAGATCAAAGTCAATGTAGGAAAAGGGCCACGAGGTATTTTCCCTAAAATCCGAGTAAAGCCATGAGCGTATGAAGCAGTGTGGTACTTGTAGGAAACTGTGAAAGATTTAGTGTTTCCAGATCACGAAATATGAGTCAGGGAAAAGCGAGAGATGAAGCTGGAGAGGTCAGCAGGGGCAAGCTATTTAAGGTAGAGTATAAAATGTGAAGGATGTTGGGAAACGTCTTATAGTTGAGGGAGCTATGGAAGGGTTTTTAAAAAGGAGGCTATATGGTCAGATTTTCCTGTAGGCAGATCACACTGGTGGTTTTGTGGAACATAGTTCGAGGGTAACAAGGTTAAGTAAACAAGGGTAACGAGGCAGAGGTGGAGACTTAAGTAGACTGGTCCCTGATTACCAGGGATTTAAAAAACGGAGCCGTGGTAGGAATGGGGAGGAAGGCATGGTATTCAACAAAATTTTCATTGACTAAGGTCCAAAATACTTTGTTAACGTAGAGAATGAAGGAAGCAGTCAGGAATAACTCTTCAGTTTCTAGTGTGGTGTCTCAGGGGATGGTGATGATTCTCATGTAGAAAGAGAACAGGAGGTGGATTCAGGAGACGATCAATGCCATTTCTGACTTGCTGTTTATGACGTCTACAGGCCAACAAGAAAGAGTTGCTGAAGAAGCAGTTACATGTATGAATCTGAAATTCACACAGAGGGAAGGTGCTAGAGGCAGAGAGCATATCCACCTGTATGTGGTAGTTGGAGTCACAAAGATTGAAGAGGTTACGTAAGGGCTGAGGAGGAACAGCATTCAGAAGATGAAGAAACACCACTAAAGGGTAGACAGAGAACAAGGACTCCATGACAAAAGGAGGAGAGGAATCTTCAGAGTATTATGAAAAACATCAGGAGAAAAACGTAGAATTGATGTCTAAAGAGGCTGAAGTTTCATTAACTAGGAAGTAATGATCAAATCAGTGTAGTAGTGAAATACAGAAAGACAACTGCTAAAACAAGGGCAGTTTCTGTAGAAGGGAGGATGTTGCAATGGAGTTGTTACTGTTTTTTTTTGTTTTTGGAGGGAAAGTTTAGCTGGAGATGCGGTGTGGGAGACCAGAGGCTGGACCATAGTTGAGGGAGATACAGGGGTCCATGGACATATAGAATCAAGAGAATTTTCTTTTTTTCAAATGATGAGAGCAGCTTGAAGATGTTTATAGGCCAAAGAGGATACAGTAGGTAGAGAGGAGTTTAACCTGAGATGTAAGTGTGAGAGAGTGCTATTGGTTAAATGAGGTCCCAGAGGAAAGAGATGAGTCTTAAAGAAAAACACACTTAATTTTCTGAGACCAGAGGAAATGTGTCAATGTGCGTGTCCACAAGACGTATTTGTAGGTTGTGGCAGCTACAGTGGGTGGAAAGCTGGAGGATGAGATCATACCTAGAAATGTAATTTTCCCATGGAGGAGGGAGGCAATGTCAACTGCTGGGAGTGAGAGACACACAGTTGAGCCTCTGAGTAGACCGAAGAAGGTCTGAAATTAGCAGTTACTTCCATGAGTGGAAGAAGAAACTGATTATATGCAGATAAAATGCTTATCAGAGCCAGAGAACACAGAAATTCAGACACCATAAGTGTATAGTAATGCCCTTTGGCAAGGTTGTATGATTTTTTTTTTCAGGCAGCATTCAGATGCCTATAATTGAGCTTCTGTCTTAAAATAGCACTCAGGCTTTTCATGTGTGGTCACTCAAAAGTGCATTTTCCTCTTTGGGTTCATTCCAAATGCAATTCTGAAATGAGAATTAGGAGGTCTTCGCAACAGAGACGGCGACCCTCGGGTTGGGCATAGTGGACTGATTCTTAGCCCATCTCATATTTTGATTGTTGTTTCCATTCATGCCATATCCTTTTGTGGAACATATATATTTGCTTTTTAAATAAAGCGAATTCAAATTTGGGGGGATTTTTAAAAGAATTTATTACCACTTTTTCCGGCCCCTTGGGTTATTCGAGGAGCAAAATCATTGCTGCAGCAACTACCACATTCTTCCTGGCAGAAAACACATTCAAGCATTAGCTCAGGCACGAGTGCCTAAAACAAGTAGATTTACAGTATTTAACACTCGGGCCCCACTGATTTGCTGGCTGCGTCATCCACATTATCTGTGTTAACGCCTAAAGACAGAGAAGCAGTTTTGTATAAAATAAAGGCTTAGCTGAAGCTTTGCTCCCAGCTCCAGCTGAATGCCAAATCTCTTTGAGTTTGAAAATGCTAGCAGAAATCTTTTCTTGTAAAAGTTTATCACTTTTATTCTCTTTTCGCTCCTCTGACTCCCAGCTGGACCTGCGAGGAAACGTCAAAGCCGTTGTAGAGGAGCTGTGTCGGGGCAGTAATGGCTCTTTTAACAGCGGAGAATAGAAAGATCTCAAAGTGAAGCCTATTGTCAGGAGACTTGTGCCCGCCCTGGCTGCCTTCCAAGTGCGAGTTAGTTTGGATAAGACTCGGGTTAGGTAACATTTAATTTCCGAAGTGGAGATTTGAACCAAATTGTTCAAATCTCCTCCTCTCCCAGTTTAACCATCCATGGGTGATAACGGCATTTAAAAAATGAAACAAAAATTCCTGATTCTTGGTATTAACTATGATATTACAGCTTGTATTCCTCTCAAATTTTCTCTCTTTAAGCCTTTGTCTTAAAACACTACTCACGTATTTCATGTATGGTTATTTGGAAATAGAATTCTTTGTTGTTATTGTGTTAGGAAGTTTTTATAGTTGCTGACACTACTTTTAGATATTCAGGTAATTTGATTAGAGAACATGAGTAAACCTTGCAAATGTTGTGGCCAAACTTTATCGATTATCAGAGTGTAAGGAATTGTCCATGGCACAAAGGCCAAACCAAAACAGGTAAGTGGCTTGTCATATAAACGTATGTGAGCCAATGGAATGACAGCCCTCATTTGAAAGCAAACAGTATAAATTTGGCCCATACCACGGTGGGTGTGAAAATTGCAAGGTAAAATAAAACAGATGAGGCCATTTAAGTTTGAAATGGAAGAACAGATCACTGGCAACAGCTATTTACTTTCACAGTCACTAAAATAGGGTGTTTTGTTGTGAAAACTATCAATACAGGGTGATGGATACCCTGCTTAAAGTGCCAATATGATGCCATTCTGAACTGCAAAACGATTTCATTACAAGTGTATGGGGAACCTTTAAACATGACATTACGATACGACTATAATGTAAGATAACAATGGAAAAACAATTTCAGAGTGAGTGTAAGGAGACTATAACCATGCAGTTAGAAGGCCACTGGAATGTGAGATTATAATAGCTCAACATTAAAATGGTGAAAAGGATATGGTCAATTGCTTTTTTTTTTTTTTTTTTTGTAAACTGGGACTGACCTAGAAAACATTTGTACTCATGAATAGTACAGTCACCGGGTGTATTTTAGAGAGGAGGAAAGCCCAACCCCAGTATATCCGGTTCTTAGCCCCATTTTGAAGTACATCCCAATTTTTCCCCCTTTCCTGAGGTTAAGTTGGAGACAGATTTTGTCTGACCTTATCATTCCCCTCCAACCATACAACTTTGAGGCTCTGTTAGAAGTTCATAAATATTTTCTTTCTTACTCATCTCTAGCTTTATGATTTGGCTGCATTAGCCACTTACGGGGTCTGAGTTCAAGTAGGATAGTTTCCTACTGTCCTTACCTCCCTAGCCTCCAGCTAGCACTGGACCGTAGCTGAAATCTTACCATTACATTTTTTTTTCCATTGGGCCTAAAACGAATTCTCATTTTCAAAAGTAACTAATGGATTACAGTTGAAGAAACACTTAAGAATTTATAAAACATAAGTATGTGTTTGAGAAATAACATATCAAACTTGAACAGTTTAAGAAGCACAGACTTTACCATCAGACCGACCTGAGTTTATATCCTGGCTCTTCTAGTGAGTTGTGTGTGAATCTGGGACGGTCCTTACTTCTTCTGAAACTTAAATTTCCTTATTTGTAAGTTGAGGTTAATAACAGCACTTAATTGCAGGGTAACTGCAAGATAAAAATCAATATTGTGTGTGAAATGTCTGCACAGTTCCTGACCAATAGGAGGAATTGTATACACATTCTCTTCACACAGACATAGAAGACAATAAAGGAATGGGTCAAGACCCTCTAGAGTGAAGCAAAGGAGAGAGAATGAGGCTTAGTGATAGTGTGAGGGGAGAGAGTTTTTCCCTAGTTTTACTAACTTATAATTTATTTTTGAGCTACTCCAATTCAATTCTAATTCTTGATTTTTCTAAGGCATGCTTGAGTTTTCATATCTCTTCCTGCTGTTCTGCATCTTTGGCCTGTTGTTTGTCCATAATTACCACCTCACTTAGTACTACTCTTTCTGTGACTGTGGGAAATTCCATCCTAGAGAGATGACTTGTGGTCACTCCTTGAGTTATCACTGGGCCTCTTTCCTCTAAACATCTAGCTTGCATGGTGCTACCTTAAATAGTTATCTCATTTTGGATCACAATCTGGGGCTGGCATTTCCCAGCTGTTGAGCTTATACAAAAGTGTGTAAACAGGAGTTCTGAAATGCCCTTGAAGTAATTTTTTAAAAAAGATTATTTATTTATTTTTAGAGCGGGCGGGGGAGAAAGAGAGAGAAACGTCAATGTGTGGTTACCTCTTAAGCACCCCCTACTGGGGACTTGGACCGCAACTCAGGCATGTGCCCTGATGGGGAATAGAACAAGTAACATTGTGGTTCGCAGGCTGGCACTCAATCCACTAAGTTACGCCAGCTGGGGTGAATTTTTAATCTAATCTATTTATTCATATCATTCTTAAATGACCAATTCATGAATAAGATCAAACATGATTTTGTGACTACAGAATAAAACTTGTTTTCCCCTGATTTTTATTTCTGTGAAGGATCTTCATTTTAACTGCATTGTTAATTTTGTCTAAAGCCCTCATAGTATTAACAAACCATTTTCATGGAGGCATTATCTGGCTCTAAAAATATGATCTTGGATTGCTCAGTTTTAATGGGCGTGTTCACCATACCATTGGCTCATTTCCTTAAAAGTCCTTCCATAGGGATAATGATGAAGTCCATCAAAAGAATAACTCACAAAACTTGAACTTCTTTTTTTTTTATCCTCATCCAAGGACATTTTTTTTTCATTGCTTTTAAAGAGAGAGAAAGGGAGAAGGAGAAACATTATATGAGAGAACAGCATCGATTGGTTGTCTCCTGTTCACACCCTATCGGAGTATCGAGCTTACCAACTAAGTATGTGCCCTGAACAGGAATCGAACTCGCAATCTTTCAGTTACAGGATGATGCTCCGATAAACTGAACCACAATGGCCAGGGCTAAACTTGAACTTCTTGAACGCAGAGCCCATGTTCAACATATGTTTATGGTCCTAGGCCCTAGCAATGCCAGATATTGAAGGTGATTAATAAATGATTGCCGGAATAAATTTTATATAGGTTACAAACCAACCCAAATTATTCAAATCATGGAGGTGGGATTGGGGAAGAAACATCTTTATTAAGTGTGTACTGTACATTAGACATTGTATGCCTTACTTATTTCACTTAATCTTTGAAACAACCCTGAGATGTAGACATTGCCATTCATATTTTATAAGACACAGAGGCTAGGAGAGATTGAAAGAGTTTTCTGAGGTCATATACATGGAAGTGCTAGGATGTGAATATAACTGTCTGGCTACAAATCCTTTGCTATTTCCTCTCTATCACATTGCTGTCCCTGTGTGAATTTAATTACAACCCAATAGAAGAGAAGAGACAAGAACATAAAAGACCCATGACAAGCTAATCTGTGATAAGTATCATATGCGTAAAATAAAACATACCAAAGGGTCTGAAGAAGGAAAAGATCACGACATTTATCTCTTTTCTTTTTCCTCCTGCTCCTTTGGGAATGCTGCCTTCTCCAACTGAAATGGCCTCTCTCTTACTCTTTCGGGCGTGGGTCAAATTCACTTTCTGGGAGCTCTTTGCCCCTTAGAATTAGTACCATCTTCTCTTTTTTCTGTCACCTCCTCTATTTGGTACTTGTTATGTACTGTCTAGCATGGTAGAGTATCCTAGTAGCAGATAAAGCTGTGCTTTTATTGGATAGTTGGAAATTTCTGGGCACATCTGTCAAACTAGCGAAGTGGACTTATTGGGAGTCCATTTATCTGAGGGGTGAAGGAATCTCATTCGGGAGCAAAGATAATGTTGGGTAAAATAGAGAATCAGAGATACATTTAGTGTTTAAAAAACATCATTTTTGTGGTAGGAGGATGGGTTTCATTTGCAAGTCCAGCCTTCCTCCTGCCCCTATCTAGTTGTGCCTGAGTCAGAGGTGGCTGAATGTGGAAGGGGCTTAACGAAAACATCTAAAAGCTGTTTTCATACAAACTCTTTGTGAGATTTTTAGGACAAGAGAGTAGACTTTGAGGTTGACGTAGAGAGTAATACTGTGTGAGTACGGTATTATTCTCCTGGCATAACACGAGTGCATTGGAATTGTGAAGATCATGGTCTGCCTTTAGGTCATTACAGGCTTTAGCAGAGAATCTTTGTACCTGAAAACTGTAGATTCCTGGAGGAAGGGTTAAACTCTACGGCAAGAGGCCCACAATTTCACAGGAACATGATATGTTGTCGATGAGCGAAACTGTACGTCTCCTTAAAGGATGCACCATTTTCTTTCAAATGTCTTATAGAGACAGTTATGTTAAATAAATGCAAATTTACTGAAAGGATTACTGAGTTTATAGTAGCTTGTGTCAATATATATTTTTCAATTAACAGACACTAAAATGTACCTAACTTTGAATAAATGTGGGTAAATATGAAGGTTTTTTAGTGTTAGAAGAGTTTCCCTTCCTCAGTGAGGCTGTGAATGGTGAGGGGTAGAGTTGGTGACATCTGGTGGCAGCTCCCACGAGATGGATCAGCTTAATCAAGACTGGTATTGGCTCTTCTTTGTTCATGAACACACGAACTTTGATGCCTGGTATTTAGTAAGTCAATATTGAATACAGGAATAAGCAAATGGATGGATGAAGTTTGGGCTGAGAAATGCCTAGCCATCTACTGCTGTATTCTGAAATGTTACATAGAACTCCAGCTACCTAGTCTCCATAAGAAAAAGAAAAAAGTATTAAAAAAAAGAAAGAAAAAAGAAAAGTCTATAGGTTTTTAGTTAGTTGGTACATAAATACTATGCATTTAATATACTAATTATATTATACTAATTACATTTTTCAGTGATACAATCATGGGGATCAACTCGTATACTCGTGTGTGAACTTGTTCTCATCCAGTGAATCAGTTGAAATGGGAATAATAATTTAATTTAGTGCACTTCACTTGTAACTTTCACAATAAAACCCTGACATATATTAGTTGCAAGAAAAAGGTGACCCATGTTACTTGAATTTTTCTTTCACTAACTTTAAAAATGTGATTTTTAAAGAGTTTTGACTGAAAATGGAAAAAACTCTTTGGTGAAACCTTCAGAGGGAGTAAATCATATACTTGGGATAATTTTAATTAAAACATTTTCTATGAGGTGTCAGCCTTGGTTATGACATGAGCAGGGTCTCCTAATTGGCTTTCATATATGTGCCAGAGATTTTTGCTCCAAACTGTATGAGTAAGATCAGTATAGGCAGTTTTTAAATTTCCCTTCTTTCTCACTTCTGGGACTGTCAACTCTCAGAAAATCTAGACAGTCTCTAATTTATAAACATTCAATTTACACTCATGCCATTGGCCCATCATGGGAGGGATAATAAAAGGACGTCGAATTATGAAATTCAGAGACTCCCAAGTGGTTCAAGCTAAAAGAGAGCTTAGAGGTCATCACAGTCCTAACTGTTCATTTTACTGATATAACCCAAAATGTGAAGTGACTAGTACAATGTCACACATTTAGTTAGTTTTGCAGTTAAGCCGCCAAGATTTTTCCTGCCTCAAAACCTCTGCTCGACTGTGGTTTCCATTAAAAAACACCGCCACAGCCGCTGCCGCTGCCGCCGCCACCTCAACAACAGCTACTCGTCCAGGCTTTAGCTCTGGTGTTACCTCTTCCAACATCAGATGAGCTAATGGCTGTAAACATGTTCTGATGTGCCCCTCCACGACCTCTTTTTAGGGACAAAATCAGTACGGTTGCTGCCCCCGGGTTGTGGTTTGGTTTGCCAACTGGAGACTTAGTAGGGCATTGGCGAGCAAGAGGCGGGGAGATCCGCGCGTTCCTTGCTGCGATGGGCTGGCCTAGGGGTCAGCGCGGCCGTGTTCACCACCGAAAGCCACAGTTTCTGTGCGGAGGCCCTCCTTCGGTGACAGCTTTCTCTTTTGGTTCTTGTAACTTTGTCTTTTCAGGCCTAGGGATAGTATAGATTCCCCACTTTTTTTAGTAGCCCCAAGCTACTTCACTGCCCCTTATTGGCTTACCTTAATGGTGCTCACACTTTTTAAATGGTCCTGATTTATTAAACTCTCCTCAACTGCCCCACTGAGTATAAAGTTGATTTCGTGCTTGAACCCTGATTGCTATGCCCCATCCTCCATCACTGTATTTTTTCCCTCATTACAGGGAATTACAGGCTAATCTTCAACTTTAAAAAATTTGTTTACTCATTTATTATCTGGCTTTTCTGACCAGAATGTGTTTCCATGGTTTGGCACAGTGCCTGACACATAGTAGGTACTTGATAAATGTTTGTTGAATGAATGGATCCAGGCATACAAACTTCTGGCTCAAAATTCTTTCCACACATTACAATGAGAATAGCTCTATAGAGCTTTAAAAGAAATTATAATTTATAGCAACTACAATATCGATTGCATAGGCTTTTGTGGCTGGTAGCTACTATTTAATATATTGTTTTTATGCTAAAAAGTAGTTCAGGTCAACCCATTATTATTTCCCATTAGATTGTATTTCATGAAGGCAAGAACCAGGTGTACTTGTCCAAGGCTTTACACACTGACTGGTAGAGATGTAAGTTTTTCCTTGTGCTGAATACCATACTTAACACTGGTGACTCGCATATGCCTAAGGCATGGATTCGACACTTGAGGGACCATAGTCTTACCGAAGAGATTCACATACAAACAATGTAAGGCAATAGGTGATACAATGGAGGCTGTGGGAAAGCATTTCAGGATCACGGAGAAAGGAGAAAGGACATGAAATACTTGACAGATGATCTGGTGGAAGGAGGCAAGGTCTTCTAGGACCTTTCTCTTCCGAAACTGCTTATTCAGAAGCGTTAGTTCAAAATTAGTGCTTCAGATTCTAAGGTGAATTTTTGCAATCCAACCAATTTAGATGCTGGATATTTCATGTAAATACAACGTTTCCCTAATTCTTGATGCTGGTTGTATAGTTTCCTTCTTTTATCCTTTTATTTTCTTCAGAAAAAGAAATGAGCAAAGTAAAAGTTATTTTTGAATCTGGATTTTCTGAGCATCAGCCATGTTCAAAGCATAAAATCTGTTCAAAAGATGATAAAATCTTGTTATTCAAGAGTCCTTTTTTAGAGCATCATCAAACTTATCTGATGTTGACTATAACCAAAAAAAGTTACCAAAAAAAGAAAACAAGGAAAAAGAAAGAAGGAAATAAAAACTTATTATATTCCCCACCAGAGGGAGACAATTTTTTTCCTTTTGCTTTTCAAAATCTAAATTCTGATTAACATAGATTTGAAGAGCACAATACAAGGTTTACCAGAGATAATTAATACACAGAGGAAAAGAACAAATTTACAATCTTATTTATTTTCTTTTGTCTTTTAATATCAAATTATTTTTGAGATCTAAGTTCTGCTCTGCCAGCACAGTAAATGCTATTTAACAAGTGTGCAACTTTAAGAGCTACTTTTTATTTCAGTGTAGACTTCACCTCTAATTATATTACTATGGATTCAGAGAGGATACTGATAATATAACAACATGGAATAATTTAACATAATTATTTTCTGTAGTAAGATATTTCAAATCAACCCTAAACTGATAAGAGACTAGGGGCGCAGTGGTGGTGGAGGAGGAGAAACTCGTGACACTGTCTTTCTATCGTCGAGGCTGCAGATGTTGGAATACGCTGAAATGAATCAATTTTCTTTTCTTTCTTTCTTTTCTTTAAAATCCTCACCTGAGGATATATTCATGGATTTTAGAGGGAGAAGAAAGGAGGTAGTGAGAGAAAGAGAGAGAGAGAGAGAGAAACACATTGATCAGTTGTCTTCTGCAGGTGCCCTGGCTCGGGACAAAGACATCTTCCTAGACATGTTCCCTGGCTGGAATGGAACCCACGACCTTTCGGTGGGTGGGACAATTTTTCAACTACTGAACCACACTGGCCAGGGCCAAATTGGTCAATTTTCAATATGCTGCAGCTCCTTAAAAATATTAAAGAGAAATCGACTCATAGTAGTTACTAATTTAGGAAAAGTGTTACATGAGCAATAACTCCTATGGGATATCTGTGCTTAGGGTAATTAAACCTTTTATCAAAAATACAGAAAATTGCCTAGAGATTTATATGTGGAGTGTAAGACCTACTGTACTTTTAAGAAGTCTAATTTCATGCCCAATTTAGTAGATAGAGTGTTAGATCTACATGTCCAGTATAATTACTTGGACATTTCATTCTTCTCAATGGTTCTTTTTGGAAACCAGTTCAGATCTGACCTTGTATAAATGTTTTTTAAATTACTTGGAGACATTTTACAAATCCAATTAGCTCACAGTCAAATCTTTTCAGCTCACCTCATTTGACACAGGGGCAGCTGGAGTAGTGTTACTGCTTATTGTGATTCTTAGTTATTTACTTTTTGTCATTTTCAGAATAAGTATAGCTAAAATATGGAATAATTCTCAGAAGCGCACATTTAAATGTGGAATAACTTGGAGGCATCCCCTAAAATATTTGCCTGGTTAGGAGCATAAGTTTTTCATCATCATTCAGTAAAGGTAAATGGATGCTTTGGAAAAGCACAGAGTGTCACTTAAGTTTCACTTGCTTCAGGTATCATTTAATCAGCAAGCACGGTTAATAATTCTGCTTTTCTATTAGTCAAGATCTCAATATTTTTTAAATATGAGGCCTGCTCCAGTGTACTTTAGATGACACTTTATAATTAGTGGTACTGGAGAATTTGGCAGTTTTAAACATTCATACAACATTCTTAGTTTCAATTTATAAATGATTTTAAAGTATAATTAACATTCATCTTTACAAGCTATATGCAAACAAATATGCAAATTCAGAAATAAATATGCAAACATATAAAATGTTTTTGAATTAAGTAGTCCTTAACATTTTTAATGAAATCAATACTTTATTCATATTTTGCACACAATTTTGAGTACTTACTGATTTGAGGAGGTCTACAGCATATAGGCTTCCGCATATTGCAACCTCTAACTACCAGCTACAGGAGGGAAATGAGAATGAGTTCCTTTTTTTTTTTGGTGAAAACTCAAAGGATGATTTAGGGGACAAATGTAATGGGTGCTGCCAGTGGATTATTGAAACAATTAAAATGGTCTTTTTTTCCTTGAACTCTTACTCTACAATGAACCCCTACTTCTTTAGATGACATGAAATCTCTTTGGATCTCAGGAAGACAGGTTGAAGATATCAACTAACATGCCCCAGCTTCTTGAGTTAGTGGCTGAAAAGAGAAGAACGTAGGATTCAATGTGAGAAGACCAAAGAATTATTGGGAAAATGCACATTCAATGGAGAAGGTTCTAAGCAAGAGTATAGATTCAAGAGGTTTGCTTATTTAAAGAGATCTTTCCAAGAGGTTAACTGATTCAAAGTCTTAGATCATTCATTAAACAAACACTCATCTTTCAAGGTTCAGCTTCAACTTCTTTTCAATGCATAATTCTTACTACCAGGGTCTCTCCTCTCTGAATTCATATTGTGTTACAAGACAACCAGGCAAAGGTTTTTATGTGCTCATTATGGGAAAAGCCTATACGCAGTGTTATCAGTCATACACAGAAGTTTAAGACTTAATTAGTAGTACCACACAGTTTAGCTCTAAAGTGTTCTTTGATTTTTACAGACATACATGCTTTATTATTATTTTTTTAAATGGCAAATTTCTTGAGAAAAAAACATTTATAGAAGAGATGGTGAGAATTTATTTTGAGTGGCAGCTCTGATAAATTTTAGTTTACTGGAATGCTGTGCAAAGAAGGATCCTGAGGTCATATTATTAGTATCAGCA
Source organism: Mormoops blainvillei (assembly GCA_004026545.1). Classification (NCBI taxonomy): domain Eukaryota; kingdom Metazoa; phylum Chordata; class Mammalia; order Chiroptera; family Mormoopidae; genus Mormoops; species Mormoops blainvillei. The sequence continues at coordinate 167,430 of PVJD01002857.1, forward strand.
TTGCCATGTTTTTGTCATCGTTGTTCAACTTAGAATCTTGTTTTAGTAGTAGCATTTCTTTTATTAGACAATGAGAGCTTTATGACCCATTTAATTTCCTTTTTTTAGTTGTTAGAAACTCAGGGAAATTTTTTGATATAATTTTTCTTTTTTATTACTTGATTTTTTTTCTTTTATTTTGTGGACTATGTTATTGTACTGCAATTTGTTTTAAACAGCCAGTTGCTTTAAATCTTTTTGAGAGAAACAGATACTTACATATACTTCTTTCTATAAACTTTATGGAGCCTAGCATAGGTCTGGGACCCTGAGGAGGCATAGAATATCTGTACTTTTATTGCATACAGAACACAGAACTCAGTGCTATGGAAGTCCTACATGGCAAGTGCACAATGATGCATGAGTGAGTGAGTGAGTGAATGAATGAGTTCAAAGGGAATGCAAACCATGAGGAAGGTCATGATGGGATGTGATTTACCAAGAAAACTTCAAACTGGAGATAAATCTTGGCTAATGCCTTAAAAAGGGCACCAACTAAACATTGGAACAGGAGGAAATGGCATAGAGGAGAATAAAGATTTAGTAGGAAGAATTGAAAATGACAGGAGACATGCTGCAACAATATTTGACTCCCCAACATAGGACTATTTCCTTGGGTGAAGTGTAAGATTTCAGAGAGCAAGAATATTTTTTTAATTCATTCAGGACACATTCACGTGTAGCCTTCCAGGGTGATTGGAAGTTGGGTGATGATGAAGGTGATTCTGTTACCTACATTTACTTCATATTCAAAAAATAAAACCACAGGATGTGATGCTTTGAACTTGCTTATTTAGGGTGTAATAATTCACTTAGCTGCATCACAGATTAATCTTCCTTCATAGAGTCAGAATAAGCAACTGAAATTCTGTTTTGCTGCAAGCTGCTCCATAATGTTTGTGGGGACTGGTTTTGTTTATTTTCTGCTTTACAATAGTCTTAGGTAAACAACATGTAGCTATATCTATGTGCATCTGGGTAGGCTTCAACATTTTTATTATGCAACTTAAACATGAAAAAGCCAAATCTGCTGCACTTAGCAAAACAGCTAAATCTCATTCAGTGTAACACAAACCCCTACCACCTTTTTGCCAAGTAACCTTAGTCTTTAAAGACCATCCATGCACAATCAGTCACTTCCATGTGCCTTTCATTCTTCCTTTACTCTACGTTTTTTTTCCCCTCAATGTTTTGTTTCTCTGGGCTGAATTTCTTCTCAGTTGATTGCCCAATTCACTTTTGATTCAGTCATAATTGTTTTTTGAATTGTCTTAAATTCTCAAATGGATTATGACAATTTGAAAATTAACAATGGCGCCTTAATTGCATGGGGCTGTGTGATCCACAAAACCCTGATGGCTGATGTTCCCCCCCGCCCACCTATGATTTTTTTTTTAAGCCAAACGTGAGAAGGTAGAAGTGAACAGACACAGCAGAAAATACATATGGTTGCGATTTACAAAAATGCTTGATTTTCCAATATTTGGAAATCAACCACAAATACCCGCAAGACCATTTTAATACAGAATATTCATTTAAAAATCCAATTGAGTTTCCTTTTTTAAAAATCAGTTTCTCTGGTGGAAGTAGGAACACATACAAACAGGACAACATTTTCTGCATGTATGTGGAAATTAAAATTCAGGAAAATACCATTATTCTTTAATTATCTGACTTTAGCTCAGCTCTCGGTGCAACTTGGCAATCCTCTTACTTGTCCCTGGTGAGCTTCTAGAATTCCTTTTGAGGCAGCTATTTCAAACCTTTAAACTCGTGTCATTCTTTTCGCCCTCCTCATTCTCAGCTTGTAGCCTTGCTTTACAATTTATAGAGAGGATAGCAGGTTCTGAGCAGTCTCCTTGGACTATTTTTGCTTCTACCTATAGACTCACCTACAGAAATACATATATTTTATCCTCTTCCTTCTTCAGTCTTGAGAGAAGCGGATTTTCCCTTCATTCTAATGGTAACCTTTTAGATGCACTGAAGTCCGTCTTCACTAGCCTTTCCTCTGGATGTCCATCGCTTTCTTTCTCTCCTCTGGTTTCCTCCATTCAGCCTACAGATATGATCAAGTCTAGTGTTTACCATCTAGTACTACTTTCGCTTCCCCAACTCCATTCTTGTCTTTTTTCACACTTGGCCTTTATGTGCAGCCAACTCTCTCTTCCACCTGCAACTCTCCTCATCATTTTCTGTGCTCTGAGGATTAGGAAAAAAATGTCACATCTAGGAACTTTTGCCCACTTACTCTTTCTTAGCTCATCATGCCATTCTTTATTTCCTTGTTCTTAAAATTGCCTTTAGATAGATGTTTCTGGGGCTGCAAATTTTGGTCTTGTGTGTTTCCTGGGTTGTAGCTTTCATGTACCTCCTGGGTCTTAATATGACCTGCCAGGCAAGAGGGTCTCAGACATTTTCCTGTACTATGAAGCACTTTGAAAACGCTGTCTCTACTTCCCCAGCTGCCGTTCGCTTCCCATTGAACCACCTGGTCTTACTAAGATTACAGATGACTTCCTGATGGCTGGCTAGGTCCAATGGCCCATTTTCAATTTTCATCATTTTCTCAGATTTTTTGACGTTTTGATGCTTCCCCTCAACTCCGCCATTGGCATCTGGGACACCAATCCGTGTTCCAATTTTTACTAGTTTCTGCTCTGCTTTTTGAGATACAAAGGGTAGTGATACACGGCAAATAAACAGGCAAGTACAAATCAGGAAATAAAGTCTGTGCATAGAAGAGTGCTCATTCCTGTGCCCACAGGGTGAAAGAGGGCTTTATTTATTCCTGAACTGAGGCTTGAGGGATGAGTAGGTAGGATGGGGCCAAGAATTCCAGGAAGAAGCAGCACTATATGCCAAGGTCCAAGGGAAAGAGAACATGGGTGTTCAGGTAACTTCCAGATGTTCGTTGTGATTGACGCAGAGGGTTTGGTGAGTGTATTGTAAAAAATGGAGCTGGAAAAGGCAGGGGCCAGGTCACGGAAAGCCATGTGAGCCATTTTAAAGAGCTTGGAAATTATGTAAAGACAATGGGGAGCTCTGAAAAATATTATACAGAAACACAGTGATCGGAGCCACATTTTAGAAATATCACTCTGGTTGCTGAGTAGATAATGAATTGGGTGATGGTAAGAGTGGTGGCAGGGAGGTGGGTTAAAAGGCTGTGGCAGCTGTGTAGGCCAGAGGGTGCTGGCGCCGTGCAGGGGAATGGTGATGCGGACAGAAAAAGGTGAAAATGAGTGATGAATTTCAGTGATAAGGAGGAGAAATAATGGAAAAGACTTGGCAATTGATGGAACTATTGCTTGCGATTGCCTTGAGGTTACTTTCTATCATCATCATCTTCATTATCCTCCTCCTCCTCCTCCTCCCTGCCACTCTCCCGTGTTATACAACCGTAGAGGCCGGCTCCACCTCTTGAAAGTTAAAAAAAAAAGTTGCAAATGAAACTTTTTCTTACATTTAAATTTATTAGGAATATTTATTTTTCATAACATGAAAGAAAACACATTATTGTCTTTTTATTAGCTTTCGATGGCTTCTGTAAAAATTGCCACAAATTTAGAAGCTTACAACAAAACCATATTATCTCACTGTTTCCGAAGTCCAAGTAGGCTTGACTGGGTGCTGTGCCCAAGATGGAATCAAGATGTTCGTTGACTTGGACTCTTATGTGGAAGCTCTGGGAAGAACCTGCTTCCAAGCTCATTCTGATTGCGGGACAAATTCAGCTGCAGGACTGAGGGCCCACCTTCCTTGCAGGCTGTCAGCCAGGGGTTACTATTGGCTGCTAAAGGCCACTTGCATTCCTGTTCACATGGCCCCTCCTTCTTCAAACCAGCAACGCCAGCAATGCAGAGCCAAGTACTTTTTTCTTTTTTAGCTTTGTTGAAGTATTATTGACAAATAAAACTGCAAGATATTTAAAGTGCATGATATGATGATTTGATATACATACACATTATGAAAGGATTCTTCCCACTGCATTAACACATTCATCACCTCACATTTTTTTGTGAGAACACTTAAGTTTATTATCTTAGCAAATATCACTTATACAATAGTGTTATCAACTGTAGTCAGTCACCATGTTACACACGAACTCCTCTCACATTATAGCTGAAAGTTTGTACCCTTCTACCAGCCCTCGCCGTTTCCCTCATCCCCCAGTCCCTCACAACCATTTTTTAACTCTGTTTCTATGACTTTGTTTTTTATTTATCATTTTTTAATTCAATACATCAGTGATACCATGTAGCTTTTGTGTTTCCCTCTCTGCCTTATTTCTCTTAGCATAATACCCTCCAGTATCATGTATGTTGTTGCCAGTGACAGGATTTTTGTCTTTCTTAAGGCTGAATAATATTCCATTGTGTATGCGTGTGTATGCATCACATTTTTAATCTATTCATCTGCTGATGAACTCTTAACTAATTTTAATAGCTAGTCAAGTCCTTTTTATGCCTTAAATTTCTCTGATTTCCCTTCTAACCCTGCTATCAGCTTTTTATGACTCTGGGGTTACATTGGGCCCTTGGATAATCCAGGATAATATTCCTATTTTAAATACACCTGTTTAGTAATCTTAGTTACACTTGCAGCATCTTTTACCATGTAATGTAACATATTCATGGGCATCATATTTCACTATATTCATAGTCTGGGGATTAGGGCAGGAGGTCTCGGGGGCCATTTAAAAATTCTGTCCAGCATATTCTTATCTTAAATCAGAAAAGTTATTAAATAAATAAAAACCACTATAGTGCCATATTGTGAGTTAATCCATAGTGTTTGGCATAATTTTTCTAGATAAATGTCCATCTATTTTTATCTATCTTTAAATCATCTATCAGATTTATTACCTACTGAAGTTTTAAATTTACTGGTTGTTTAATCTTTCTATCCTCTGTTTGAAACTACTGTGATGAATGGGGAGAAGATCAGGTCTTCAGTAGTTCAGATCCCTAGGTAGAAATATCCCAGTGATACACACAATCTGACTTTGTGACCTGAAACTTTTAGGCAAAGGTTTTCAGCTTTGGGGAATGAGATGGGAGACTGTGTCAGCCTCTTCTAATCATACCAATTACATGATTTTTTTGTGATGAGGAAAGGAAAATCAACTTTTTGAATAATCAAAATTCACTGATAATCCCCATATTCAGATATGACTTTTCATTTATTCAATAAGTATTTAATTCTGCCATATTCTGTGGCAGTATTCAATAGTGCCATAGTATATTACCAGCTTCTCAGGCACTCTTCTATGTGCCGGGGTAGGTTGTTGTATGAGGCGCGCCAGATTCCTGTCTTCTCAGAAGCCTCTTCTTGTTGCCCTGTGCTTTGGTGAAAACAGAGGAGTAAAAGGGAAAAAGGAGGAGATATAGAGGATGGTCATTTCTTCTTATATGGACTAAAGTGCTCAGAGAGCTTCCCATACTAATTTTTCTTTCTTTCTAAAAAGCACCCTTAAATTCTGGAAGGCTCAAGGGGAGACCCCAAAGGAAGCCTGGCCCACAGAGGTCCATAGATAGGGTTGGAAATTTTTCTGCTTAAATGCTAGTGAGTGTTTACTTTTCAGACGGTTTCACATAAGGAAAGGGGGAAATCATAAGCAATAAGCCAAAGGAGAAAGTTTCCAAGATAGTTTTAAAAATTCAACCAACAAAGTTTCAGTTTGTTGCCTAGCATGTTGGGGAGATATCTGTTGACACAATAAACATTTAATAGTTCTTTGCTTTTTTGTCATTGTCCTGTTTGGTGTAACTGAGGACCCTGACATATTCCCAAAGACTATCAAGGTATGAATACAGATTGCCAATTTTGAAAAGTGAGTTTCACAATCAGATAAAAACACATCCCTGACTTTGTCTTTCCTTCATACAATGCAAAGGACACCAATGCCGTTGGCCTTGTTTGAGAATAAAGATGAGGAAATTGTCAGTCATTAGGTGTAGCACCAACAAATGGAAACAATGCTTGAGACTCTGTTTATTTCCAATTCAGTTCAGCTTCATTTGTGGATACAAACTTGCTGTGTTTCTCCCTTTCTCCATTTCCCCTTTGCCGTCTCCTTCTTCTCTTTCTCCTCCTTTTCCTTCTTTTTAGGAAAACAAGAACAGAAACAAAGAAATCCACAACACCTAACTATGGGAAGAAAAAAACACATATCCCTGAAGATACTGAAAAAAGGTAACAGGCAAATTCATATTTGTGGAACCAGGAATTATTCTGATGACTGTAAGAAAGAGTGGCCATATGTGTAAAAACAGCATGCTTCTTGGTAAGGATTTTACCCTGGATTCTTATCACCCTGAGATCTGATCAGCACAAACTTGAAGACCAGTTTTCATGCTAGAGGAAAGGTCTGCTACTTCTGCCCTGACGCAGTTGCTATGTGAATTTGGGCAAGTTTGTTACCTTTTCTGAACATTGAATTATTTTTATTCTGTGACTGGGAAAATAAAACCCACCTCCTAAAATTGTTACGTATATGAAATCATGTGTCAAATACCTAGCACGTTATCTGGCACATGGCTTGTCTTCATTCAGTGGACGCTCTTGTTTCTATTACTATTGTTTTTGTATAGGATAGCACTTCTATATATTTTTCAAACTCTCCCCCAAAAGCTCAGGACACTTTAGTACCTTTATTATTACCTTCAACACACCGATTGAGAAACCAACAAAAATGTTAAACATTGATACCAAGCCACAGAGGTAAGAAAGAAAACTTCACATATCCATTTTTCTGGCTGTGTAATTTGCCCCCTGACACCCAGTTTGTGTTCTACACATGATCATGATTTTGAGGGGAGTGGCTAAGATTCCAAGATTATTCAGCTCACTGGAGTGGCACCAGGGGAACTTCCCAATCAGATTAGCACATCTGTCCTTGTACCAAGCAGGAGAGTTTTTTCCCTCTTCTGTTTGTGGTTCCAGGGCTACTGAAGCCTAGCAAGGAGCAGGAGAAAGCAGAGAAGAAACAACTCTTTGGGGTCTCAGAGGAGCAAACACCTCACCAATTCCATAGTTAGCCAGATTTCTTGTACTTCCAGCCTTCTTTGGTTTGACTTTGGATTGTTAGCTCTTCACTTCCTGAACACTTCCTGTGTCTGACACTTCCTGTGTCTGACTTCCTGTGTCTTTGAAGTCTGGAACCTTCTGTATACCATCTGCATTGACCTTAGTTCCTGTTTCACAAGTGCACCCCACAAACCATTATCTTACAGTTATCCATGATCCAGATGGCTAACTTCATCCGTAAATACTGGGAGCAGACTTTTCCAGCTAACTGCTGAAAATTCAGGGGAAAAAAAAATAAAAAAGAACCATGGAGGCTCTTAGATGTTACTTCTCCTCAGGGAAGAAGGGAAGGTTTAGCTTAATATTCTTACTGTACCACCCCTTTTCCTGTGTACTACCATTACCTGGCATTTGACAGAAATGTTGGACTTGTTATGTTCAGAAGAGTGGAGCATAGTATGAACAAGAGAAATCCACATTTAGTTGCCTTATTTTGGTTAAAAGATTCAATTTTTTTAACTAAGCTATTTGCAGAAGTACTGTTACGGATTAAACCTGACGAGTCTGAACACACAGTGTGACTCTGTGAGGCACTTCCTTCCCTCCACACACAAACATGTATTATCATCGGCATGTCAGATTCATGGTACTTGAAGATTTTCTTTCTCTAGGAAGTAGTAGAACATGTACATAAATTATCAGTTCACATTTTGTGAAAGTTGAGAAATTACTCATAAAACTCTCTTCCTCTTTTGATCTATACTTGAAATGTCCTGAGCTGTTCTGAGATGGCCTTATATATCTTACACTCATGTTGAGCATTTTATTGAGTTAAACTCATGTAAAAGGCCCTGGATCAGGCCCCCAGTCATGTGCAGCCAGACAGGAAGCATTCTGAAGGTACCAGAAAATCAAGAGGTGTTGAAAGGTGTCTATCACAAGAGCAAACACTCCTGGGTACCCATTAGCTGAGGTAACTGCAGTTGGCAGTGTGTTTTTTGACATGAATTTATAAAGTAGTTTGCCAAATTATATATTTTTTCTGTATAAAGTGTCAATAAAAGGAAAAAAAGGGGGGCTGTTGGTCTCATTGGATAATTATTTAATATTGCATAAAAAGGATGGACCATCTGATATTCAAGGTACGTATGGTACTCAGAGGCAGCAAGTTAGCAGGGGAATCTCTTTCACCAAGGTATTAAGCATTGAGTTAGACAAAGCCCATCCTGTAATTTATGGCTCCATGCTGGGGAAAATAACCATTGTAGACTAGCATGTATATAGGTATAAGAATTTCTGAGAAAAATTTAATTTAACAAGCTATTAAAAAACCTTTTCCTTTAGACTGTCTAAGACATATCAATTCAATATCTCTTCACTGGTCTTAAAAAACTTTAAAATCAATGTCCTTTTATTTTTTTATTTTTTTTGCCTTGGCATTTAATTTCATTTGTGTATGACCAAGTTTTTTTGTTTTTTTTTTAATTTAATTTGTTAGAGTTTGGCCCCCAACACAGAAAAAAAAGGAACCTCTGAGATAGAGCCGCCAGCAATGGCAAGTAGCTTCACAAGTAAATTCGATCTACATACTTTTTAAACTTCTCAGATGTGATCACTGACATTTGGCCTGATGAAGAAAGCCCTCAGGAGTGGAAAAACACGAAGCATGCTACTGTACTGACATGCAAAATGTCTTATAATCTGTCTTTATCTTTCAAGGCTGCAGAGGTCTGGATAAATTAGATCAAATTGGGCTAAGCACTGTCCTTGGCTGCACTCACGTAGCTGTTTTCAAAAGCTAATAGGAGCTGTGTGTGCATATCCAAAGACAGAATTTGGCTCCTTTTGTCTTTGCACAAACAGTTGCTTTAGTTGAAACGATTATTCCTGAGTGACTGTTTTATAAGCAGTGTTCTTGCCCAGCTTAAATCTCTTTTCACTTTACTTTTCATAGTTAAAACATTTATAAATATGGAAACACATAACTCAAAATCTTCAGTTTCTGGAAAAACAAAACTCTCCCTAGTAAAACTTGTGAGTATGGCGAATGAATTGGGAAAGAGGTAAAGCAAGTCATATAAACGGTGGCAAAACACTGAGAGAAAGTGTTAACACTCATTAATGGTAGCAATCTGATTAAAATTTTTACAGCACATTGACTCCTGGTCTTTCCAAAAGGAAATATGTTGTTAAATAATATTTTTAAATAAAAATATAGGTCATAAATACATTTACTTATTTAAAGGCAAGAAAGCTGAAATTAACTTTCAATACTACTTTTTCCTTCTCCTTCAAAAATTTATTACATAAATTTCACTTTTTTCCAAAGGCCAAGCCTTTTGAAATAGAAGAGAAGCAGTATGATAGAAAAGTTTTTATTACTGGAAATGACATCCTTGGGTCATCTTTGAATTTCCTGCTAGAAAATCACACATACTCAGGGCCTTAAGGTTTTGAATGGATTCTTGCATAAATCAATATAAGATATAAATAATATGAAAGACACCCTAGAATTTCTTGACTCTTTGAGGCACTTATAAAATTTAGCTTATTTCTTTTGTGCTTTGAGCAAAATTATTTATAGTTCTTTATTGCCCTTTCTCTGAAGATGATCAATTTAAGAACGTATTTAGTTATAGACTGGGACAAGGACTTTCTTTTTTTTTTAAAAAAGATTTTATTTATTTTATTTTTAGAGAGGAAGGGAGAGAGAAAGAGAGGGAGAGAAACGTCAATGTGCACTTGCCTCTTGTGCGTCCCCTACTGGGGATCTAGCCCGCAGCCCACACATGTGCCCTGACTCGGGAATTGAACCAGCGACCCTTTCCTTCACAAGCCGATGTTCAATCCACTGAGCTACACCACCTGGGGAGAACAAGGGCTTTCAAAAGTTCATAATTATATATATTATTCATGCATTTATCAATAAGTACAAGCTAAATATTTTCACTTTTCTCAGGGTTAATAATTTATGCAAAAATGATCTTATTGAATTCTTTGAGTGCTTGATAATTTGTCTAAAATAGTAGATTTTTTTTATTACTTGTCAATGTAAACAGATGCCAGGTCTTTGAGACCCATCATATCTCTGCTTGAAACATTTTGAATACCAACTCCAAAAACTCGACATTAATAAAACATTAAAGTTCTAACTTGAGCCCATAAAAGTCAAGAAATCCAGAGTTAAAGTTGACCCAGCTTCCCGAACTCTGTTCTCCTGCATGTATGCATGGGTGATGGGGACAGTGGTCCAGGCTGTTGCTTAAATCAGTCTTCCTGCATAGCCAGAGAATGTAATTGAATTAGTGTATGAAGCATTTACATTCCCTGCAGTGGAGAGCCCCACACACTATATCATTCATACCCCTCTCTGGGCCCTCATTTTAACTCCTCATTGCAGTGTTCCTGCAAGGCTTCCTCAAACATTCAGAAATTGGACTTGCAAATACAATTTCCCTTCTTTTACGAGGCTTCAAGATGAGTGATACACACTCAGCTTTCCTTGTTGCCTTTCAGCTCCTGGCCAGACAGATAGGGTTTAAGTAACATTCTTCCTTTTGGTTAACATCCTCAGGGTTTGCTAGGTATTAAACAAAGTCATTCTGCAGTTAAGGATTATTTTATGACCTAATTCAACTGGATGCAGGACAGCTTGCCATATTAATATGAAAATTAGATATATCAGATTGAGTTTAGGGATGTATCATTTATAGCAGGATCTTACGTGTATGGACTTTGGTTTCAGATAGACCCACATTCCAATAAGGTCCTTGTTTTGCTACTTAACTTTTCAAATCTATGTTTTCTTCTCTGTAAAAAGAGAATAATAATATTTCTTCTGATTGTTAAGATCCAATGAGATTGTGAGGATTTAAAGAGGTGAGGTATATGAAATGATTGATGCAGTAAGCATTTAATAAATGGCTGCTGTTATTATCATCCCTCATTTGGGTAGGAAATAATAGCATATTGCTTCAATTAATTTCTTTTTCTTCATCTCTCAAAGAGTTGCAAGACAGGGCACCTGAAGTAGAACTTGAATGTTCAGAAATGTTAAAAATAAAATTTAACAATAAGTGTAAAAAGGATGCTCATCCTCACCTATGATAGAGACAGATTTGTAGAGAGCAGGCTGATAACTCTGGGGAAGTGGGGGATGTTCGGGGGTAGAGGGATTGAGCCAAAAGGAAAAAGGACTCATGGACATGGACAACAGTGTGGTGATTGCGGGGAGCAGGGGCGTAGAAGGGGGATAAATGATGGAAAAAATACAATAAAAATACTGATAGGTTAAAAAAAGAAATACACAATGATATCATTTTTTATTATCCAGATTAGCAAGGATGAGAAAGAATGATAATATTAGTGTCGGCTATGGGGAAACAGGCTTTCTCATGCACTGCTGCTAGCGTAAACTGGCACACCTTTTTGACTGGCAGTTTGGTGACGTGTATAAAAAATTTAAAGCATGCATCTTATTTGACTCAGCAATTGTACTCCTAGAAATTTCTCTTACAGAAATAATTAGATAAGTTTTCAAGAATATTCATGAAAATCTTATTGAAAAATTGGAAAGAACCTAAATGTTAATATGGGACTGCTGAAATAAATTATAGTGCAATCACACAATGAGATATTACATAACCATTAAAAATGAATGAATTTTACATGTGTAATAAGTTTGAGCAGTCATAAATTGCAGGGCAGATATTTGAAATGATTTCTTTTTTTTTTTCCCTGTAGTTGCTACCAATGCTGTCTGTGGAACCTCCTTTCCTTTATCAGAAATAGGCTTTCTTAACCACATCTCAGTCTTCCCACGGACTTTTCAGTCACTTTTGGTTATTTAAATAGTCTCATTCTGTTTACTGAGACCCAAGGCCAGCTTCGTGGGCCTGTGACCTGTGTAGTTGCCATAGGCCGGCACTCAGAAGTACCCTGAACTTGGTTTAATACTTTGTTGTTCTCTTGGAATTCTTAAGAATTGTGTTTTGTGTGTGAAACTTGATGAGACAATGAAGTGTGGATATGGGAAGAGAAGATATATGTAATACATGTGTCTTGTATTGTTTTCCACTTCATTTGTGCATAACAGTCTCTGGGCTCTTGAGCACAGAATTCCAGTCAACCCACGACATATGGGAGTTCAGTGAGGCTCAAAGTGAGTATAAAGAAAGGGAGTCTTACCTATGACTGAGCAAGCAGGATCCCTGACAGCTCCAAGAGGCCATGCCTTTCATCCAAACCCAAACTTGCTTTGAATGCAGAAAGAAGGTAATCACATTTTTAGAAATGTGAATGACCAAGAAACCCTATCGTATCCTTTCATAACCAGTCATTTATGCCGGAAGTGAAGATAAAGCAGTAAAATGAAAGAAGAGCAACACATAATTACTTTTCCCGTAAGACTTTGCTCACCCATCAGTAAGTTGAAGGTAGACAATGTTGTAGAAGGCACATCTCTTCTCAGAGCCAAGAGGTGAAATTAAAGCAGGTGAGTGGGTTTTCACTGTGTTGCTAAGAATGAAATACATATGCAGGTATGAGCTACAAAATATCAGTTGTGCATTTTTGGTGATCCATATATGATTTGAAAGGTTTACATTTGCATTTAAAACTGATACAGAAAAATATAAAGATGAATGGTGATATTCATGTTAATACACTTAATTTTTAAAACCTTCACTTAGAACAACATTATATAGTAAAAAAACAAATACCACGACAAGTCGTAGGGGAGAATGCAGAAGAACGGAAAGGGCTTTATATATTAGTACCATTAAGGCCACGTTTTTACTGCTTTTTGAACAAGGAACCCCATATTTTCACTTTGAACTGAGCCCCACAAATCGTGTTGCTGCCCCTGATGCCAATGATAAAAGGAGAAAAGGTGTTGGAGGCATTTGCCACCCTTATTTATCAGCATCCATTTACTCTGTGTTAACTGTCCCTGCTTCTCTGAGGGCATCTCCCCTCAGTCCCTGCATTTCAGATGGAGTTGATTTCAGATCTGGCTCCAGGAGTGCATGTGAGACTCAAGCCTGGTCAATCAGAATATTTCATTTTCTTGGTCCTATTGATTGGTTTGGAGATGAATATTTCAGCCATGTTGATCCATACAAATCATAAGACTTGTATAAGAAATAGCAAGAAGAGATTCTCTACTCTGTTGTTAGAATATAACCTGATGACAGGTGGTCTTGTAGCTACTGGGAGCCCAAGGATAATACCAACATGGAGAATGGCAAAGGGGAGAGATACATAGAAACAAAATCTTGGTGATTGCATAGTTGGAGTTTTTAGTTATATGAGACCTTTTATGCTCAAGCGAGTATGAATTAGATTTTGTCACTTGCGGCAGTGTTCTGATGTAGTATGTGCAGTATACTTCATTAATGTTTGTGCAAACGGATGTTTTTAAACACTGTATCAAACCAGTAAGAGTGGATAACCCCAGTAAGGGAAGACTATAAAGAGGACTTTCAGTTATAACTTTGTACTGTTCTCTAGTGTAAGACTTTTGTAAAGTGCATATGTATTACTTTAAAACGAGTAAAAACAATAAAGGTGTTTTTATTTTGGAAAAAAATGCTAATTATTCTTAATCTTAATGTAATAATTTCCCATTTGGACCCCAAAGCAGATAGATGTCTTAAAGTAGATCTTACATGTATTATTCAGTAGCAGAAGCTAGTATTCTTGTGCCAATTTCTCTACAGAATGACATGGGCCTGAAAGGCAGTCACAGAGCCATAACACAAGCCTTTAACCAGCAATTTCACTGGTTGGTGCCATATAATTATACTGCAGAAAACTGCAAATAGGCGAAGATTAATGAGTTTGGCCTTACTAAGCACCTAAAGGTGAAAAATTTAATTCTCAAGTAGGCAATCTTTTGTCTTACTGTGTTCTAATGCATGCATGCGTGAATGGAAGGAGAAACTTTGGATTTGAAGTTCCAAAATAGGGCGCTGAGAAGGTCGAAAGTGCTAAAATCAGGCAGCAAAGGAAGGTTAGGGCAATCTCATGAAGTGTGTTCGAAGAACCCCACAGAATATATTTTACTCCCCCTAGGGTCCTGCTGGGTGGCATTGCCGCACCACTTGGAAGACACTCAGGGGAGGCGGTAGTGTTCGACGTCCTCGTGCTCAGGCCTGCGGCAGACGCCCGCTGCGTGGGGGGGGGGGCGGGGGGGGGCGGAGCACGGATTCTGTTTCCTTAGCTTTCTGCCCAGAGGGGCGCTGGGGGAGGCCAGCTGTGCGCCCTATGGGCCATCCTCCAGTGGAGGATGCATTTGCCAACGCTTCTGCTCAGGGTCTCAGTCCTCCTTCCCTTCCCTCCCCAGATATCCCTTTTGCCCCCCAAACTAGAACATACGGAGATATCTTCCCCATCGCAAATTTTTTAATCTAGGGAAATTTTTCTTCCAATGTTCTCACAATGAAGATTTGAATGGTTTCTTTCAGTCTGACATTGCTTTTTTGTGTTTGTGTATGAAAGTAAAACCATTACCATTCATTTATATTCAATAAATCAAATAGTTTCTGGGAAACTTGCCTTGACAGGGCAAAGATCTAAGGACACTGGCTAAGGCCGAGAGGCCGGGGGAGAAGTGGACCCTTACCAGGGATCAGGAGAAAAAGAAGGGAGGGGCTGGGCCTGGAAGGCACTTGGCTACTGCAACCCGAGGCTAGTGCTGACTTTGCCATCCGTGTAGGTTGTCACAGCACTTGGAGGCAGCAAATACTATTTAGCTACTGCTAAATTTGTTTGTTTAAAGTAATAGGAGCCTCAGGTAACCTGTTCAAAAGAGGGCCCAGTGAAAAGTCACTCTCCCTCTCACTGCCATCCCTCCTCTTCTGTTCCCAGGGGCATTCTCCTGGGCAACTGGTGCCTGTGTAAGCACCCCGTTCCTCACCCTAGCTTCACCTTGACTTTGACCTGTGAAGTAAAAGCTTGAACTGCAAGTTGAAGATGACACTCAACTCCACACTTTACTATTCTTTCCTGAAGCAAAGCGATGAATAAAGAAACATGCGAGAGCTTGAAAGCCCTCGCTCTAGGCACATGATTAACTCCTCTACCTGTTTTTCACGCCTTTCCCTGCACAAAGTCAAGCAGGTGACTGGTACATTCTTTCTGCAGCATGCAATATTTCCAATTCACTGCAAAACAATGTTCGAACCGCAAAAAAAAAAAAAAAAGCTAGTTTTTTAATTACCTTGAGATACAAATTGCAAAGAGATAGCTTGACAGCTGTCATCAGTGAAATCAGTAAGCTGTGAGGACATGAGACCAGCTATGTCTTGTCATTAATATATACAGTGTGATCAGATGCCCTCATAATTGTTATAATTACAGGATCATAAAGCTTTAGAGTAACAGAAAAAGCAAGTACCTTTGTTTGAAGGGTCAGCCAAGAAAACAAACTGAGTTTATTAATAAAACAGAAGTGCAAAGATTTTTACAATAATGTTCGCATTTAAATTAGGAGGTAGGCAAATGAAGCCCTAGTATATTTCTCTACCTTGAGTTAGATATTAAAATAAATAACAGCAATGGCTTTCTAATGTCTATAATTAGCACTGACTAGCAATATAATTTGGCTTTCTCAGATAACTCTGTGTATTTGACTGAATTTTCAAGATTAATGTTTTATAAGTTTAACCAATAAAATACATGTAATTCTAAAAGTAACTAAAGAAGTAAGCTTTCTATAGAAAAGAATAACAATGCATTTTCCTTTTAAAAGTGGTCATGTGCATGTGTGTATACAAGTACACATTCCGCACGCCCTGCCCACAGATCATCACGAAGAGGGTCTTTTTCTTGCTGTAGTGTCAGATCTTAAAATAAGATTTAGGGGTTGGAAAGTCCAATTGAGTGGGACTGAAATGTGATTTCTGGAGGCACTGCTTACCGGAGCATACAGAACAGAAAATGCTGCTTTTGTGTGTTAGAGGTTAGGCATTTTTGGACAGACATATTTTAATTCAGCCTTTTTAAAAAAATCAAATGTGTGCCGTAGCTACCTTGAGATGTGTAGTTGCTTATTATAGTTAATGGATTGTTCATCCTTTTTGTCCTTGAGATAATCCTAAGTATGTGCATAAAACTGAGATCATGTTGCCCATAAAAACCAATCAGCCTGGAGTTTGTCCACAAGGCGTTGAACGTTCACTTGAACAGATGGGAAAGATAATGTTTAATGAAGAATTAGAGGATTAGGTGATACAAAACACGCTAAAAGAAAGGGATAATTTCATTCCGGGTGAACCTCTGTGACATTTCTTGTATCCAAACACGGGTTAAAATGATCCAGGGCCATGACTTTGGGTCACTCTCTCTCCAGGGCTGACCCTGCATACATTGACAGCTTTGACTGCTGGCATCATCCCCTGAATCTGTGCATAACTCGAAAGATAGTTTCTCAGGTTTATAAAGATGTATGAAGTGAGTCATTTACAAATGAATATACATAGGAGGAAATGATAGAATTCTGCTAAATATGTTTATATTTGAACAACTGATACATCTCAGCGTGATTTAGAAAGGGATGTGCATAAGTTTATTTAAGTGACAGTTAAAAAGATAACTGTCACAATGTTTACTGATGAGACTTCTATTTATCTTAACATTTAGAAGTTAAATAAGGAACGGATTGTGGATTATAGCCTAAGAAGGTTTGAGCCAGAATTTAATATAGCAACTTGTGGCAAATGGAGGTAGCTGGAAAGTGGATCCAAACAGTCAAAAGTCCTCTGGAGAGGTAAGGTTGTGAGGCCTTGGACAGCTTACCTACTACCTCATTTATTTCTCACTGTGTCTACTTAAACAATTAAATA